>SKCR01027147.1:0-43966 GCA_019454045.1 Zanthoxylum bungeanum | reverse complement strand
CCTATGCAACGAAACGTAGAGCTAAGCAAATGGGTGTTTGTTACAAATGTGCACGCTGGAATTGCAATACTCGTTGTCGTTCTTTAGGAATGGTGTGTGATAATCGCGAAGACAAAATTAAATTCATTAGGGATGGCTTGAGTAAGGAGTCTGTAGATGATATATCTTCAACTCTTAAGACGCATCCCAGTGGATATGTTCACATAGCCTTTCACAAATTACATACACAATTTAAAAAAGAAAGACAACAGTTAAGTCTCGGGAATCTGACTCAAAAAGACCATGTTTGCCAATTTATAAGAAATTGGATGGGAAGCTTGTCCCTGACGCATAGACGTCAATTAAGCCTAAATATTTGTAGATATTATATCTCTTTATCTTTTCCTAATAATTGTGATTTGTTTTGTTGTTTTCTTTTATTTTCTCCGACAGGATCCAGACCTTTTTTACTATCACGATTTATTTTACTGTTAACTAATAATTGTCATTTGGCAGGTACTAGTACTATTATTTTACTCACCATTTCAGGTGTTATAAATTCAACTCATCATTGCACTTTTGAAGACATCCAGAGTAAAACATGGAAGCCACTTCAAGAAGACGAGTTGAAAACATCTGTGTGTTTTGCGGTACTAGTGTTGGTGTTAAGCCACAATATGTAGAAGCAGCACAGGAATTGGGTCGAGTCTTAGCTGTAAGGAATATGCACTTAGTATATGGCGGAGGCAATCTTGGACTTATGGGGATCGTTTCAAAAGCTGTACAGGATGGAGGCAGTCACGTTTTGGGAATCATCCCAAAACCCTTGGCAGAAGCAAATCTTATTGGACCATCAAACGGAGAAGAACTAATCGTGCCAGGTATGTCTGAACGACTGGTAGAAATGATTAACCGTGCTGATGCTTTTATTGCTTTGCCAGGTGGCTTGGGTACTTTGGAGGAAATTTTTACAGTGTTATCTTGGGAAACCTGAACATACACCAGAAACCGCTTGGATTGTATAATG
This sequence comes from Zanthoxylum bungeanum, assembly GCA_019454045.1. Taxonomy (NCBI): domain Eukaryota; kingdom Viridiplantae; phylum Streptophyta; class Magnoliopsida; order Sapindales; family Rutaceae; genus Zanthoxylum; species Zanthoxylum bungeanum. The sequence goes on along the minus strand of SKCR01027147.1, from coordinate 42,960 downwards.
TTGAAGGATTTTATGATTTTATTTGTGTGTTTCTTGATGATGCCCGGAGAAACGGGTTCGTGTCAAAACCTTTAAAAGAACTCTTCTTCACTGCCAGAACTGCTCTGGATCTAATTGACCAAATCTTAGCCTATGAACCACAAATTGACCCTATCCTTTCAAAGATAAATTGGCCCAAGGACGATCATGGTAAGAGGCGTAAGATTAATCTGGATCTTAACCTTTGACTTTTCGTGTAGAATTTCATTTAGTTAACCAGATATTATCTTCTAAGCTCTTCTTCTACATTTTAAGACATTGGGGACAATGTCTCATTTAGGTTTGGGGGAGGGAATTAGTTGATTATTATCTTGTTTTTAGTTGTGTGTTGTTTTTATTTTTAGTCCAAAATTTTTCGAAAAAAATTGAAAATTTTCAAAAATTACAAAAATATTTTGCGTTTTTGTTTTTATTTTGACTAAAAAGGTGAAATTGGTGAGAGATAGTTGTGTAAGGAGTTCCATTCCTAATACGTATTTCAACCCATTTTCGAAACAAGTTAATTTTTGTTTATTTCCTTTTGAATTATTTAATTTGTAAATTCTCCATAAAATTGACTAAAATGGATCTTCATATGCTCAGTTGGCAGGTATTATCAACATGCATGGTAACATACGGACATAAGTTGTAAATTCAAAAGTTTGTAATATTCAGTGCTCTAGTTTAATTGGAGGAAGCATCTCAAAAAGCAATGGAGTAAAAAAAAAGTCTGAGATCCGAGTTATTAAGTCTGTAAAGGGTGTTTTAACACCTAGTGCCCTAAAGCCAACTGGTTTGGGAGTCACTGGCCCAAAGCTCGCTACATGGATCAAGGATGTTGCAAAATATATATATATATATATTATATATATATATATATTATATGAAGTCTGAGTAATTAAGTCCGTAGGGGTGTCTTGACACCTGGTGCCCTAAAGCCAACTAGTTTGGGAGCCACCGACCCAACACTCGCTACATAGACGGCATATATTGTATATAAATAAAAAAAATCAAAAAAATCAAAGAAAAAAATCAGAAAAATGAGAAAAATTATTCCACTGCTGCAAAAAAGTGTGAATTCTGATAAAACTTTAGGACAAAAATATTACTCTCTTATCAACTGCACTTGTGACTGTTGTGGGAAAAAATGAGTTGATTAATATTTTGTTGGCTATATATATGGAGAATGGTAAATATAATCGGAGAATTTACTTATTCGGTAATTTAGAAAGAAAGAAAACAACTAGTGACTTGGAGTAGAAGTTTCACCTGATTAGTCACTAACTTCTTTATTCTCTTTTCTCTTGTCTTTTTGCTTTTGTGTGCATTAGTTTCACTACCTTTTTACTTTTGTAAAATATTTGTGGGTATCTTTGCTGTAAACCCTCACGAGACTACAACTCGTCTCATAGGGACACCTAGGGGTTTAAAGGCTTGTTGCATACGCTAAATGCAACTGTTATCCCTACGAAAGTGGCTTAGTTAAATTTTATTTTAAAGATGTTTATGTTATTTTTTTATTTTATGTTTTGCTCGAGGACTAGCAAAATGTTAGGTTTAGGGGTGTGATGAGTGGTAAATGTATCACTATTTCCCACTAATTTGACCTAATATTTTGTATAGTTTCTTGAGTTTTGTGAATATTTTGATGTGTTTTGTGTTATTTTATATATAAATAAAGTTTCAGGACTCTCTGGATGTGATTTGGGACAAAAACAGTGAAAAAGGACACAAAAGGCAAAATTGTAAATTGGCGCGTCGCGACGCCTAACATGCGCCGCTCCATGCTAATGTGCACCGGGTCCACATGTCAATATCAGAGAAGTTTGACTTTGCTAACATGCGTCGTGCCACTTGTCACCATCATAATCGATCTGCTAACGTGGGCCGTGCCACTTGTCATCATCCTATGGTGCCGACAATCGCCATCACCACATGTCGCCATGTGTCACTCCACGTGTCAGCCATGTCATCATCCACATCACCAGTTGACAAAGTCAACGTGCCACGTCACCGCCATGTCATCATCAGCCAATCACAGCGTGCCAAAAATCACTTTCTCCACGTGTCACCACGTCATCGCCACATCAGTGCCACGTCAGCACAATTATTGAGTTAATCATCCGCAATTGCCACGTCAGCGGATAAGAATCTGAGCCGACGAATCAGAGAGCGACACGTCAGCGCGCCGCGATGCAAGAAGAAACTTGCGCACCGCGACGGGAGGGGGTTACCGAGGCCTATAAATTGAGCTCGAAATTTCAGTTTCAGATGTACATTCCTCTCTGAATTCTCTGATGTATATAGGGAGTTTTCTATCTAGTTTATTTTAACTTCAGTTCTGTAATAAATTTTAATTATGTTCTGTAATACTAATAGTAATTTACTTTCTTTACTTTTACAGTTTTTAACTATTCAACCATAAGGAGGTAACTTCCCCCTGCTATGGTGAAAGGTAATTCTTTTTCTATTGCTATTTAGATTAATCTCCTTAATTATAATATATTCACTATTTAAAACTTGACTTAATAAGGATACCGCTATATTGGTCGGTTGGTAATTCATTTTAAACTGGTTTAAACCTGACTAAGTAAGGATACCGCCAGATTGGTCGGTTGGTAATTAAACTTTCTTACAGCCTATATGGCAGGTTTATGGACAAATTTTGATACCGCTTATATCGTGGTCGGACCTAATTTGACTTAATCAGGTTATCGCCTATATGGATGGTTGGTAATATCATCACAAGTTAATATATTATATTAAGGGAGATATCTAAATTAGTAGTAGTAAAAGTATATCATTTTACCTTAGCATTTTATTTTATTGTAATTTTACTTTTCAGTATTTATTTTACCGCATTTACTTTTCAGCATTGTAATTTATGTCTTTTATTTTTAAGTTTTTACTCGCCCTAGTTATGTGTCATAACTAAGTTAGTTATCTAGGGTGTGATGAATTCTAATATCACCGGTTTATAAGGGGTTATTTTGTAGTTTGGGTAATTTAAAGGTTTACTTATTAAGTCTTACGCTTAATGCGTCTTGTCAACTGGCCATTAATAAGATTGATCTGGTAAATCTAAAATAAACTTGACAAAGGAATTTTAGGTTTCAGCCTTAGACTTAATAGCTCACGATCTTCCTTCAGGATAGATAACCCTTTAATAGATTTCCTTACAGGATAGACATATACCTGTCGGGCGGGGGTAACCTTTATTGGAACTAAATCTTAATGAATCCAGGTAATTTGGTTGACATAGACATATGGTTCAATTGGGTTATACTGGGTATTTGCGTCTGACCATTGACAGAGGCTTTCGCATAATTTCGTGTTCCAGGTTAGTAAACCTTTTTATTACACAAACATGAAATAACCACTTCATCTTTTAAAAGATATTAGAAAGATTCACAACCCTAGATAGTTTCCTAATATTGAATTTTCTTAAACCTACTTTCGTGTAATTTTATTTACTTGTTTTTAAATTTAAAATCATCACCATTTCAAATCAATCAATCAACCTGTTAGATACTAGTAATCATTTGACCTCATAAAATTAATAGATTAGGTATTAAGTCCTCGTGGGATCTATACTTTTTATACTACTTGAACAATACGTGCGCTTGCGTTATACGCGTGTGATTACGTACCGATCATAAATCCATGGTCGTGGTATAACTTCAGAAATTAGTTCCGAGTGTTATTTAGAGATCGTAAATTGAAAGTCGACTGTATTATACCGAACATATTTGATGTTCTGATCTATATCCCAGGTATAATACGAATGACCTGTGACGGATGGATTATACGTAGGCTATGAACTCAGCTTGCATAGTTTAACGAGATTATCCGTGGTCGTCATAATCCATGAGTGGATGGATTATGGACACGAAATCGGATTTCGTGACGGATAAACCTAAACTTAGAGAGTCTCACAATATGAAGTGTACTCGTTGAGCACTTGGGTAACTCGATATGAATAATATTGATTATTCATAATACTTTTTCGGATTAAGTGAGTTAATTCGGATCGTTTAATCGTTAAACAATAACACATGCATTAGGGGATTTTGTCTAATAATTATTGTGTGTTTGTATTTGATAAATAATACGATTAGATACACATTAATTATTCATCAAATGAGATTTTGACACATGCCATAAATATATGTATTTGTTATTTATTGTAAATAAAATACATATATAATAATAATTACATTAATTAATTATTTGGATATTTAACTGTTAAATATCTAAATTGTTAATTAATAAGACTTTTTTTTCATAAATGTTATGATACATGTCCAATTATTATTGGTGCATTTGGCATGTATTAAATAAGCTTTATATATGTCCAATTTTGATTGGTAAATTATAAAGTGTAATTGCATTAATTTGATTAATTGAAAAAGGACAATAATACCCCTATTCTTGTCAATTTTCGGCCATATAAAGAGAGAGAGAAAAATTATTTTTGATCATCTTCTTCACCTCTCCACTTTTCCGTGAGTTTCACCAAAATGGGTTTCAAGTTCATTTGATTAATCCATGAAGATTTGAAGCAAAAATCAAAGAAAAAAGTCTAAGGATTTGGGGATTTAAGGTAAGTCTTCAAAACCCTAAGCTTAAAAATTAAATTTCTTATTTCTTGATGACTTAGAAATTTTCTAGGGTTTACTTCAAATCTGAAAAATGGGGCTTTGTGGTTTGGTGGATGGATTGGAAGATTGTAGGCATGTGTGAAGTAGAAATTGGGTGGAATTATTGTAATTTGCATCCAATTTGTTCAAACTATTGTTGGATAATCTTGTTGCTATTCTAGAGTATTGTGACCACCATTATGGCACCTAGAATTGTTCTTGGGTTGTTCATATGTGGTGACTGATTAATTGATTTAGTCTTGAAAGAATTGGATTTAAGCATGAAAAATAGATAATTTTAGTTTGATGATCAGATTTATTAAAATTGAAATTTTTGGGATGTATTTGATGTGTTATGAATGTAATGGATGTGTTTTGGGAGTTGGAACAATTTTCGGAATGTGTTTCCGAGTTGAAATAAGTGAAAACGGCCAAAAACGGCGTTACCGGGTGGATTTAGAGCCAACCGGGTGACGACTATCCAAACAGTGAATCCGTCACTGTTTAGGCAGCCCATGAACTGCCCCGACACTATTAGATCTGACCTGGGCAGTTTCCATAAGTTTCGGGTAGTCGGTTTGGTCAAAAACGTGTTTTAGACCATTTTACGGAAAAAAGATTTTCGTAAAAGTTTCGCGAAGTTTCAACTATGTTTATGTCAATATTTGATATTGAATAAATAGGTTAAAGTGAAATATGAATAAATTATTCATATTAGATATTGAATAATTTATTTGATATTTTGAAAAAGTTTTAAAATACGATTTCGCCCGACCCGCGCTTTCGCTATGCCCATCGCCCAAAACCCCAACATGGAACCGAGGCATAATCCACAAATTTTATGCATAATAGAGTCATTTTATATGATAATCATGCTTATCTTGAAGTTATTTCATGAATTTTACAAGTTTGAGGTGAAATTAGAAACTTAGGGTTAGAGTTTTAGTACTATATTTAACCTAAGGATATTTTGGGGAAATGGAGCATGATGATGAAGGAAATGATTTGTGGAATGTGATATTTGTTGGGGTTTTATAAGGAATTATCGGGGTTAGCACAGCGGAACGCGGAAAAACAATTTCAAATTTTCAAATTTTTTTCTTGTATTAATTAAATAAATACCAATACTTAAAATCTGAAATTTTAACCCAATAAATCAAATTTCTTATAATTATCAAATTACCCCAAAGTTTTGCAAATTAATTATTTTGGTCATTAAAATATCAAATACATATTTAATTGATTCCAAATCAATCCCAAAATAATTTATACAATTTACAACATAAACCAGAAACTTTTCCAAAATTTCGAAATAGCCCAGAATTTTTACAGAATTACGAAATCTGCCCAGTATTTTAATTAATTACAATTTGGCCCAATTTGTTCAAAACACATCAAGATCAAATTCAATCAATCCCAAATTTGACATACATCAAATATAAATCAAATTATATCATATATATTAAAAGCCCAAAATTTGAATGGGTTAAGAACCATAATTTCATAAATTACTCAAATTGAATAATTTACATTAAATTGACAAAATTCAATACTTTAATCATCCAATTACCACACCAATCAAGTATCACCATCATGAAATTAATCAATAACAATTCTAGGTTAATTATGAATGGCTAATCAACTCTAGAATGAAAACTTTAATTTTCTAATTAATTTATTAAGCTTAATTACAATAATAAGTAAATAAATTAATCATACATGCATAAAATCCTCAAACAAGCTTCCAACAAATTTAATTACAAACTAAAAGAGTAGATGCATGATCTTAACAACACAATTGAAGTTAAGAAAAATTGAAATAATTTTCATGTAGAAGAAGTGAAATTACTTACAAAATCCAAATTTTGCTTTGATTTTCTTTTTCTTTCTTCAACAAAAGCTCTCAACTCTCTTTTGTAATTTTCGTTAAACTTGTCTAACCATGAAAAATGAAACAAAACAATTTTTGTATACAAAATCCATCATGGCCGATTTTTGCAACAATAAATTAAATAACAATTATTTTAATTTTGTTCAAAATCAATTGGCACACATTTTTGTTAATAAAGTTAACACTTTAAGTTTAATAAAGTGATCAAAATGTGTTCCAATGAAACCATGTCATTTCCAACTTTAATAAAGTTAAAATCATTACAAAAGATATTTAATTTATTAATTAATTTAATTATTTATTAATTAAATAATAAATATAAATATCTTAAATATATGTATTATATTTACAATAAATATCTCAAATACATATATTAATGATATATATCAAATATCACAATTTGATATTTTATTAATGTGTATTTAATAAAATCAAGTATTAAATACAATACAAATTAATTCGGAAATGACCGTTAGGTCCCGATTGCATGTATTTTTCGTTTAACCGTTAAACGAGTTATAAATAATCAATATTATTCATAACAGTTGCCTTAATACTCTACGAGTATATTTCATTAGTGAGACTTTCTAGATTCAAGCATATCTGTCACGAAATAAAATTTCGTGTCCATAATTCACCCACCCATAAATTATGACGAACACAGATAAACTCTCTGAATCATACAGGTCGAGATCACTGCATACATATAATCCCTCCGTCACAGGTATCCGGATTAATCCAGAGATATAGATACAAATGTCAAATCTCTATAGATATAATCAAGTCGACGTTTCTATTAGCAATCTCTCAAAAACTTAGAACTAATTGCTACAGTGTACCACGAGCCCATGGATTTAACAGATTGCTAATTCCATATTTGAATACCTATGCTCTGTACACAGAGCTGATGGATGCTATCTTGACACACACAGGATATCATGAGCATCAGTCCAAACCCAACGAACAGGAGGAGGTCTGATCTTAATAGATCGGTGACGTGACTGCCATTTAAATGTGGAGGATAACTCAAATATCCATAGTGGTATCTCAAGTCAAAGAATTACTATGCACACTCAACTCGAGAAGATTCTTATTGACGTTGGTGTACCATCTATTAAGAATCTTCAGTGAGTCGTTTAGTGTTTATCCGCTATAAATACCTATATGTCTATACGAGTCTCCAAGAGTCATGGTTCATTGAGAAACCATCGGAATCCAAGATTCCAATATACGACATATACCAGTCTCAACAGGTTTACTTTACTGACCAAGTAGTGTAAACCTTGACCGGGAACTATCTAAGAATGACAATGTCATGATACAACTCAATGTCAGTTGCAACGCTTTTGCAACAGTATCATAACTAATCATTGTAAGGTCAGTTACGTTTTTACCATATTAAAGAAGAAGTTATATAAAATAAACTATTCATTTTATTCATAATAAACATTACATAAATTTTTACAATGAAATACATAATAAAATTGGCGCTCAGAGCACCAACCCTAACAAAATCTCCCACTTGCTCTAGTGCCAATATCTATTGTATCTAATCCTCATCGACTCAACATATTTATCAAATAATTTTGGAGGTATGGCCTTCGTAAGTGGGTTTGCTACATTATTTTCACTCGGTACCTTGAACACGATAATGTCTCTATTGGGTTTCTACGGTCTAACCGGGATCGTTTTAAGCAATGAAACAACATGTGAATACAACAAGGAAGTTGCGGAATACTTACATTGAGCGGTTGAGCGATGCGACGAAGAACAAAACTTTTCTGCCCTCCTTGGAAGCTCACGGCAGTGAGCAGTTTTGGCTCCCCAAATTTTCGGTCATGGTGTTCCTTAAAGCTCAAAGCTTGGTTTGGTGATTCCATGCCCACGGGTGGGTTTCCCTATCACCTTCGCAAGACTCTAAAGTGTGCTAGCACTCGGTAATTTTTGCCGCAAAAATCACCTTGGTCTTCCTTCAACTCTCGGCAAAACCAGTGAAGAGGAAGAAAAAATTAGCCTATGGCCGTGAGAGAGAGGGAGAAGAATAGAGAGAGTGTTTTATGTGATAAGTGATGGTGGTTGGAAAAAAATGTGTATCTAATACACAAAAAATGAATTCAAAATTCATTAACCAAAATTTTGGCTTTCCAAAAGTCAAAACAATCAAGCCAACCAACAACGCCATCAACTTCTATCACTATTCACACAATCAAGTGACAAGTTGTCACATCAATCAAAGTGACAAGTGATTTGACGCTTGATGTGACTTGTGGGCCGCACTTAATTCGCAATACGAGTGCGTCCGTAAACACTCCCGGGCTCGGGTTCGTTAATTCCAAATTAACGAATTTTCCGTTGCGACGTAATTAAATAATTATGCCTAGCAAAATCACTATTCATGTCGCTAACGAATTAATTCTAAATTAACTCGTTCGCCCGAATTAAAATCTAATTTCAATTCTGCGTCGAAATCCAATTTCGTATAATATATCGAATATATTATTTTATCTATTAATTCCAAATTAATCATTTTCTCTCTTTAATTAATATTTTATCCCAGATAAAATATCTCTGTATTAATCCCAGATTAATTTTCTCTCTCATCTAATTAATCCTAGATTAATAAAGTGCGAGTCATATGACATCGGTGAATCTTCGGGAAGCGACCCATGAGATCCCCAGATATGTTGGGAGTAAATCCGGTCGTCAAACTATCCGAACACGTACGTACCTAGTACTACATTTGTACCGATTTACAAGACAAGGTTGGCTTCTAGCAAAGCGCCATGCCTACCCAATTCTTCAAAAATATCCTTACAGGAATATGTGATCTATATCAGGCGTAGTATATGTAGTATTGCTTATTTCGATCCAGCATCGGATGTCACATGTTAGGCCTGGGGCTGGAATTGTGTATGCCCTGTACGAAGCACATATCGGATCTCTAGTAACTAGTCTCTATAATCGGATAAACATGACCTAATCATTTTATCCCGATGACTGCAGTACATAAGAGAACCAGTTCCGTATCCTACGTGATTATCATCTCCATTATGACTGGAGTGATACTACCATCTCGACATCACACCCAATACACTACGATTCTCAATATACCTAGAAGAGGCGTACACAGAACCGGTTAAAGCCCTGGACGACCAAAACCAAAGTATATTGATTGTGGCAAGTATTAGCGGTGCAAGTCTCAAGTTAAGACCAAATACACCTACCCTGATTCGGACTTCCATAGACACATAGTCATACTACCAATGGAATTCCGAGGGGTCTATCCAGAGCGAAGCTGTTTTCCGTACCATCGGTAAAACACAACCTCCTATTACACTTGCATGAGTATCCTATACCTAAGTATATGAGAACTATATCGTTATGCCCTCACAACGCGCACAAGTGTAATACTAGTCTTTTCCGCATTATCGATGTCCAATTTCGATAATACTCTGACTAGGGATATTTAATGATTAAAACTTCGTGGATTGATACTGTCTCATATCATCTCAATCCAGGAACTAATCATAAGGACCTTTGATCATTTATACATCTTGGTGATATAATCACAAATGATAAAAGAGCAATTTCCTTTGTCACATAGTTAATTTGTACAACAACACCATGATTTGTACAAATAGTGACGCTATGGGTCATAACTGTCCAACAGTCTCCTTGCGACATAATCTCTCGAATGATGTGGTACTTTCGTTCCACATGCTTGGACTTCTGATGCGCCCTTAGTTCTTTTGCTTGCGCAATGGCTCTAGTATTATCACAGTATAACAGAATCAGATTCTCGATACTTGGGACTACACCCAATTCTGTGATAAAGTTCCTAACCCATACAGCTTCCTTTGCAGCTTCAGAAGCTGTAATATATTCCACCTCTGTGGTGGAATCAGCTGTCGACCCATGTTTGGAACTCTTCCAACAAACTGCACCACCGTTAAGGGTAAACACGAATCCTGATGTAGACTTTCTATCATCAAGATCCGATTCATAATCGGAATCCGTATACCCATTAACTTGCAGTTCGTTTCCTCCATAGATTATAAACTTATCCTTAGTACCTTTAAGATACTTGAGGATATGTTTAATGGCCATCCAATGGTCATTTCTTGGATTTGAGTGATATTTGCTCGTCACACTAACTGCGAAGCTGATATCAGGCCTTGTACATAACATTGGCATACATAATGCTATCCAAACACGAAGCATAAGGTTGATTAGAAATTCTAATCTTCTCATCTTCTGTTTGCAGACACATCTTCTTCGAAAGATGTAAGCCATGTCTGAACGGTATGTTTGCTGTCTTATAGTTTCCAAAATTATACCATTCTAAGATCCTATCTATGTACGTTGATTGGGATAACCCAATAAGCTTCATTTCTCTATCTCTATAGCGTTTTATGCCTAAGACATAAGAAGCTTCACCCAGGTCCTTCATGGAGAAATTCTTACAGAAGTATGTTGGACAATTATGACCCATAACGTCACTATTTGTAAAACACATTGTGGTTTTTGTACAAATTAACTATGTGACAATGGAAATTGCATTTTCTCATTTTGTAATTTGATAACTTAAATATATAAATAATAAAAGTCTTATGATTAGTTCCGGATTATAAGATATGAGACAATTGTTGGAATTCTCTAAGCATCCCAAGATCATTTCAACCAATGAAAACAAACATGTGAATACATCACGGAGTTGCGGAATACTCACAATGATCGGTTGAGTCGATGCGGTGATGAACAAAACTCATTTTCTGTCTCCTCCAAGCTCGGCAGTGGGCAGTTTCTTCAGCTTCAAATTCAGCCATGTTGGTCCTCCGTTGATGCTCCAAGCTCCAAGCTTATCAAGGTGATTCCAAGCTCATGAAGTGAGTTCCTTATCACCTTTGTATGGCTCCTATTGTGTGCTAGCACTTGATGATTTTGCCATAAAATCATCATCAAATTTCTCCTTCACATTCTCGGTTTTAGCAGCAGAAAACAGAAGAGAAATGGCGTGAGAGAGAGAGGGAATTTCTTGGCTCCAAACCGTGAAAAAACAAGATAGAGAAATGGAAAATGTGTAATGGTTAATTAATTTCCAAAAATCAATTAACATATACCATTTTTCAATTTCTTAAAAGTCAAAGGCAACTATGCCATAACTCCCATCAACTTACTTTAATCAATGAATAGTGACTGGTGTCAGTCACTAAAAGTGAAAGACATCTATCACTTGATTGACGAATGATGTGACGCTAGATGTGACTAGCGATTTGACGCTTGATGTGATTTGTGTGCCGCACTCGAATTCGAAATGCGAATGCGCTCGTAAACACTCTCGGGCTCGGGTTCGCTAATTCCATATTAACAAATTTTTCGTTGCGACGCAATTAAATGATTACGCCTAGCGAAATCACTATTCACGTCGCTAACGAATTGATTCTAAATTAATTCGTTCGCCCGAATTAAAATCTAATTTTAATTCCGCGTCGAAATTCAATTCGTATAATATATCAAATATATTATTTTATCGATTAATTCCAAATTAATCGTTCTCTCTCTTTAAATGATATTTTATCCCTATCCCAGATAAAATATCTCCGCAATTAATCCCAGATTAATTTTCTCTCTCATCCAATTAATCACAGATTAATAAAGTGTGAGTCATACGTCATCGGTGAATCTTCGGGAAGCGACCCATGAGATCCCTGGATATGTTGGAAGTAAATTCGGTCGTCGGACTATCCGAACACGTAAGTACCTAGTACTACGCATTTACCGATTTACAAGACAAGGTTGGCTTCTAGCAAAGCGCCATGCCTACCCAATTCTCCAGAAATATCCTTACAGGAATATAGTGATCTATATCAGGCGTAGTATACGTTGTATTGCGTATTTCGATCCAGTATCGGATGTCACGTGCTAGGCCTGGGGCTGGAATTGTGTCTGCCCCGTACGAAGCACATGTCGGATGTCTTGTAACTAGTCTCTATAATTGGATATACATGGCCTAGTTATAATATCCCTATGACTGCAATACTTAAGAGTACTAGTACCATATCCTACATGACATCATCTCCACTATGACTGGAGTGATACTTCCGTCTTGACATCACACCCAACACACTACAATTCTCAATATACCCAGCAGAGGCGTACACAGAACCTGTTAAAGCCCTGGACGACCAAAACCAAAGTATATTGATTGTCGCAAGTATTAGCGGTGCAAGTCTCAGGTTAAGACCAAATACACCTACCCTGATTTCGGACTTCCATAGACACATAGTCATACTACCAATGGAATTCTGATGGGGTCTATCCAGAGCGAAGCTGTTTCCCGTACCATCGGTAAAACACAACCTCCTATTACACTTGCATGAGTATCCTATACCCAAATATATGAGAACTATGCTGTTATGCCCTCACAACGCGCAAAAGTGTAATACTAGTCTTTTACGCATTATCAATGTCCAATCTCGATAATACTCTGACTAGAGATATTCAATTTTTACAACAACACCATGATCTGTGCAACAACACCATGATCTGTACAAATAGTGACTCTATGGGTCATAACTGTCCAACAACAATATCAATCCATAAAGGTTTAATCATTAAATTTCCCTAGTCGTAGTATTATCGAGATTGGACATCGATAATGCGGAATAGACTAGTATTGCACTTATGCGTGTTATGGAAGCGTAACATCATAGTTCTCATCTATTTAAGTATTGGATACTTATGCAAGTGAGATATGATGTTGTGTTTACCGATGGTACGGAAACAGCTTCTCTCTGGATAGACCCCTCGGAATCCCATTGGTAGTATGACTATGTTTCTATGGGAATCCGAATCAGGGTAGGTGTGTTTGCTCTTAACTTGAGACTTACATTGTTAGTTCTTGCGACAATCGATACGCTTTGGTTTTGGTCGTCCGGGACTTTAACAGGTTCTGTGTACGCCTCTTCTGGGTTTATTGAGAATCGTAGTCTATTGGGTGTGATGTCAAGACAGAAGTATCACTTCAGTCATATGGAGATGATGATCACTCAGGGATACAGAACTGGTACTCTAATGTGTTGCAACCATCGGGATAATATGACAAGGTCATGATTATCCGATTAAAGAGACTAGTTGCTTGTGATCCGATATATGCTTCGTACGGGGCAGACATTATTCCAGCCCCAGGCCTTGCATGTGTCATCCGATACTGGATCGCAATACGTAATACTACGTATACTACACCTGACATAGATTATATGTTCCTTTAAGAATATTTCTGGAGAATTGGGTAGGCACGGTGTTTTTTTAGAAGCCAACCATGTCTCGTAAATCGATAAAAACGTGGTACGAGGTACGCACGTGTTGGGATAGTCCGACGTCCGGATTTACTGCCAACATATCCGGGGATCTCATGGGTCACTTCCTGAAGATTCACCGATGACGTATGATTCGAACATAATTAATCTAGGATTAATTGTGGAGAGAGTTTATCTGGGATAAAATACTATTTGAAGAGAGAGAACGATTAATTGGGAATTAATCGATAAAATAATATATTCAATATATTAAATGAAATTAGATTTCATAACGGAATTAAAATTGGATTTTAATTCGGGCGAATGAATGAATTTAGAATTAAATCGCAAGTGACTTGAATAGTAATTTTGCTAGGCATAATTATTTAATTAAATTTGATTTAATTACGTCGCAGTGGAAAATTCGTTAATTCTGAATTAACGAACCCGAGCCCGGAAGTGTTCGCGGGCCCACTCGGATTTTGAATTCAAGTGGGGCCCACAAGTCACATCAAGTCACATCACTAGTCAATCATTTACCTTTATGGTGATGGAAGTTAGTGTAGGAATTGATGGAAACTTGTTTTACACTCAAGTAGATAAGGTGATGGACTTTTACCAATTATTAGATTTTGGTATATCATTTGATTTTTTGAATATCAAATAAACAAGTCAGCAAAATCACTCCATCTTTTTCTCTCTCTTTCACGCCCAAACCACCAAACTCTCTATCTAAGGACATGTGTCCTAAAACTTAAGATGAGAGAGACAATATGAGTCGGATCTCGTTCGCCTCGGTAGTCGGATCGATCATGTATGCCATGATATGTACGCGATCTGATGTCTCGTATACTTTAAGCATGTGTAGTCGCTATCAGGCCGATCCAGGTGATGGTCACTGGATGGCGGTTAAGAATATCCTCAAGTATCTTAAACAAACTAAGGAAGCTTTCTTAATCTATGGAGATGGAGAACTTGAGGTAACTGGGTATACCCATGCAAGTTTCTAAATCGATAAAGACGACTGTAAGTCACAATCTGGGTACATATTTTGTTTGAACAACGGAGCAGTAAGCTGGAAATCTTCCAAGCAAGAGACTGTTGCCGATTCAACAACAGAAGCGGAGTACATTGCTGCAGCTGAAGCAGCAAAAGAGGCAGTTTGGATCTGTAAATTCCTAATTGGATTAGGATTAGTTCTGTTAGCAGCTGAGCCCGTTCCATTGTATTGTGACAATAACAGGGCTATAGCGCAGGCTAAGGAACCGCGGTCTCATCAACGATCCAAGCATGTTCTTCGACGTTTCCATCTGATTCGTGAGATCATACATCGTGGAGATGTGAAGATCGAGAAGGTCGCATCAGAGGACAACATTGCAGATCCGCTGACGAAAGTTATTCCTCAGCAAGAGTTTGAGCGACATGTACATAGTTCAGGTGTTAGATGCTTGAGTGACTGGCTATAGGCCAAGTGGGAGATTGTTGGACAATTATGACCCATAGCATCACTATTTGTAAAAGACATTGTGGTTTTTGTACAAATTAATTATTTGATAATGGAAATTGCATTTTATCATTTTGTATTTTGATTACTTAAATATATAAATGATAAAAGTTCTTATTATTTGTTCCAGATTATAAGATATGAGAAAATATCAATCCATAAAGGCTTAATCATTAAATATCCCTAGTCGTAGTATTATCGAGATTGGACATCGATAATACGGAATAGACTAGTATTGCATTTGTGCATGTTATGGAAGCATAACAGCATAGTTCTCATATATTTAAGTATTTGATACTTATGCAAGTGTGATAGGAGGTTGTGTTTACCGATGGTACGGAAAAAGCTTCGCTCTGGATAGACCCCTCGGAATCCCATTGGTAGTATGACTATGTGTCTATGAGAATCCGAATCAGGGTAGGTGTATTTGGTCTTAACCTGAGACTTACATCATTAGTACTTGTGACAATCAATACGCTTTGGTTTTGGTCATCCGGGAATTTAACAGGTTCTGAGTACGCCTCTTCTGGGTTTATTAAGAATCGTAGTGTATTGGGTGTGATGTCAAGACGGAAGTATCACTTCAGTCATATGGAGATGATGATCACGCAGGGATACAAAACTGGTACTCTAATGTGTTGCAACCATCGGGATAATATGACAAGGTCATGATTATCCGATTAAAGAGACTAGTTACTTGTGATCCGATATATGCTTTGTACGGGGCAGACATTATTCCAGCCCCAGGCCTTGCATGTGACATCCGATACTGGATCGCAATACGCAATACTACGTATACTACGCCTGCCATAGATTATATATTCCTTTAAGAATATTTCTGGAGAATTGGGTAGGCACAGTGCTTTGCTAGAAGCCAACCATGTCTCGTAAATCGGTAAAACCGTGGTACGAGGTACGCACGTGTTTGGATAGTCTGACGATCGGATTTAGTGCCAACATATCCATGGATCTCATGGGTCGCTTCCCGAAGATTCACCGATGACGTATGATTCGAACATAATTAATCTAGGATTAATTGTGGAGAGAGTTTATCTGGGATAAAATACTATTTGAAGAGAGAGAACGATTAATTTGGAATTAATCGATAAAATAAAATATTCGATATATTAAATGAAATTAGATTTCATAACGCAATTAAAATTGGATTTTAATTCGGGCGAACGAATTAATTTAGAATTAATTAGCAAGTGACGTGAATAGTAATTTTGTTAGGCATAATTATTTAATTAAATTTGATTTAATTACGTCGCAACGGAAAATTCGTTAATTCGGAATTAATGAACCCGAGCCCGGGAGTGTTTGCGAGCCCACTCGGATTTTGAATTCATGTAGGGCCCACAAGTCACATCAAGTCACATCACTAGTCAATCATTTACCTTTATGGTGATGGAAGTTAGTGTAGGAATTGATGGAAACTTGTTTTACACTGAAGTAGATAAGGTGATGGACTTTGACCAATTATTAGATTTTGGTATATCATTTGATTTTTTGAATATCAAATAAACAAGTCAACAAAATCACTCCATCTTGCTCTCTCTCTTTCACGCCCAAACCACCAAACTCTCTCCCTATTTTGGCTTGGCCGAATTCATCAAGAAGAGAATGAAGAATTGTTGTAATTTTTCTAAGTGCTAGCAAACCACAAGAATCATATAAGGTGATAGGGAAATCAATCCCAAGAGCTTGGAATCTCAAATCTCAAAGCTTGGAGCTTGGATTCATCATTCATAGCGGAGCTTGGAGGAACTTCTCAAATCAAATTTTTTGTTCTACACACATCCAACATTCGATCGTTGTAAGTATATTTCCGTTATACTTCTTCTTATATTCACATGATTTTATGCTTAAATTGATCTTGGGATTGTTGGACAATTATGACCCATAGAGTCACTATTTGTACAGATCACGGTGTTGTTGTACAAATTAATAATGTGACAAAGGAGATTGCACTCTTATCATTTTTGATTAGATCACCTAGATATATAAATGATAGGAGGTCCCTGCGATTTGTTCTTGGATTGAGAATGATATGAGACAGTATCAATCCACGAAGGATAAATCATTAAACATCCCTAGTCAGAGCATTATCGAGATTGGACATCGATAAATGCGTAAAAGACTAGTATTACACTTGTGCGCGTTGTGAGGGCACGACAACATAGTTCTCATATATTTGGGTATAGGATACTCATGCAAGTGTAATAGGAGGTTTTGTTTCACCGATGGTACGGGAAACAGCTTCGCTCTAGATAGACCCCGCAGAATCCCATTGGTAGTATGACTATGTGTCTATGGGAGTCCGCAATCAGGGTAGGTGTATTTGATCTTAACCTGAGACTTGCACCGCTAATACTTACGACAATCAATATACTTTGGTTGAGGTCGTCCAGGGCTTTAACCGGTTTCTGTGTACGCCAATTCTGGGTTTATCGAGAATCGTAGTGTGTTGGTGTGATGTCGAGATGGAAGTGTCACTCCAGTCATATGGAGATGATGATCGCACATGGATACAGAACTGGTTCTCTAAAAAGGTTGCAACCGTCGGGATAATATGACTTGGTCATGATTATCCGATTTTAAAGAGACTAGTTGCTTGTAATCCGATATATGCTTTGTACGGGGCAGACATTGTACCAGCCCCAGGCCTTGCATGTGATCATCTGATACTGGACAGAAATATGCAATACTACGTATACTACGCCTGATACAGATCCTTTATTCCTGTAAGGATATTTCCAGAGAATTGGGCAGGCATGGCGCTTTGCTAGAGGCCAACCTTGTCTTGTAATTCGGTATAAACGTAGTACGAGTACTTACGTGTTCGGATAGTCCGACGACCGAATTTACTGCCAACATATCCGGGGATCCCATGGGTCGCTTCCCAAAGATTCACCGATGACGTATGACTCGCACTTTTAATTAATCTGGGATTAATTAGATGAGAGAGAAAATTAATCTAGGATTAATTGCGGAGATATTTTATCTGGGATAAAATATCATTTAAAGAGAGAGAACGATTAATTTGGAATTAATCGATAAATTAATATATTCTATATATTAAACGAAATTAGATTTCGACACGGAATTGAAATTAGATTTTAATTCGGGCGAACGAATTAATTTAGAATTAATTCGTTAGCGACTTGAATAGTGATTTCGCTAGGCGTAATCATTTAATTACGACGCAACGGAAAATTCGTTAATTTGGAATTAGCGAACCCGAGCCTGAGATTATTTGCGAGCGCATTTGCATTTCGAATTCGAGTGCGGCACACAAGTCAAATCGAGCGTCAAATCGCTAGTCGCATCTAGCGTCACATCAAGCGTCAAATCATGTCACTTTGAGTGATGTGACCCTTGATTGATTGATGTGATTGATTGAGTTGTTTGGTTGGTGTATGTGTGTGGAACACTCAAGGTTGTTGGAATTCATTTAGTTTGACTTTTGAAAGTAAAAAGTGTATATGATTTTGATAAAAATCAATTACCTTTTTAAGACAACAACTAAATACACAAAATAACTCTCTCTTTCTAATATTCTCTCCCTTTCTCACGCCCTTAGGGCTGCTCTTTTTCTTCTTCTGTGAAGGCAGTTCTACCGAGAACAATGAGAGAAAAATGGGAAGCAAAGTGTGATTTTGTGGCAAAATCGAAAGTGCTAGCACACTCCGGGATCAATGCGAATGTGATAGGGAAGTCCACCCATGAGCCGGGAATCACCACGACGAAGCTTGAAGCTTTTTTTTTGGATGATGAAGGCCGAAACAATGAGCTCCTCCACTGCTCACTGTCGAACTGCACAAGCAGATTTTTGAAGTCTTTTTGTTGTCTCAGCGTCGCTCAACCGATCGATGTAAGTATTCTGCAACTTCCGTCGTTGTATTCACACGATTCATGCTTGTTTAATTCGATCTTGGAGACCTAGAATCACCAACAATGGTATCTTGAGCTAGTTGAAGCATGAAAAATGTTAGGGTTTAAAATTTGGGTAAACTTGATTTTGAGCATGATTAATGAAATTGGATTGAGGATTGATTGGATCAATTTGTTGAAATTATGTTTGGAACATTTTTCCCCAAATTTCTTACCTTGGCCGAAAATGTGATGCCCTTAATGTCTTGGGATTTTTGTTTTTTTGATCATTGGATGTATTAGAAAGCATTCGGGAATATGATTTAATGTTGATTGTGGAATTAATTGGATTGAATTCGAATCGGACGTAAAATCCCCAAATTGCCAAGAATGTTACAAAGCATGAAATTGGGTAAAATGAATTTGAGCATGCAATTATGAAATTGGATGATTAAGTATGCTTGAATGTGTTTTAATTGATGATTGATTGGATCAATTTGATTAAAAAATATTTGGAACAATTTTCCCCAATTTTGATGTGTTGGCCGAATAGGAGTATGCCCTAAATCTTGGTAATTTTGTTTCGTTGATCATTGGATGACTTGAAACGATTGAGGATGTTGATTTAATGTAAATTTGGATTTAATTGGATTGAATTCGAAATTGACATAAAATTAGTCCATATTGCTGAGAGTAGTAAAGCATGTAATGGGTTTGATTTTTGTTAAATTGTGTTGGACATGATTTAATAATAATGAGCATGATTAATTGTACAAATTTGGTGTTTTGGAAATATTGATTTGGGTAATTAATATTGCTATACACTTTAGGATTAATTAGATTATGAAATTGGAATTTTATGATTTAATTATTTGGGCCTTAAATTGGATTTGGGATTGTTGTGTTGTAATTGGGCTAATTGGGCTTGGTTGTACCAAGTTAGGTTTAGGCCAAATTGATTGGATCCAATTGGGCCCAAAACCGCCTCCATAAAGCCCAAATGCGACTTAATGGACCTTTAAAGTTTAATTGGGCCTAATGGGCCTAAATTGATTTCTGGGCTTATGGGGTAACTCCCGGATTGGACTTTGGTTATTGGGTTTGACCCGAGTTGACCAAAAGTCCACGCCTTAAGAAATTAAATAAAAGCCCATTGGACTTTAATTAAATTAATATTGGATATTAATCGGGCTTTGAGACCCGTTGCGATTAAATTTGGAATTTAAATCGTAAAAGGTTTATTAATAAAGTGTAGTATTTAATTTGGAATTAAATAGTGAATTAGTATTAAATACATATTAAATTGGATTTAATGTTGTAGTTTAATTTAATTCAAGAATTCGTACTTTGAGTATTTATTAGCAAAATGAGTTTGACTCGAGCAAAATCAAATCGTTGTTTGAACATTGGATGATCACTAATTATCAGATTAATTAATTGGATTAGATTGATTGATAACATGCTTGTGTGAATATATGGTTGCGATGCATGAATAATGTATATCGGATGGATATTAGATGGGTAGGGCAATTTTAGAAATTGTTGTAATAAATTTGATTTATTAATTGGACCTGCGTGTCCAGCCTTATCACCCTTTATTATTTGTATTCTCTTCTCACCTATTCCCCTCAATGTAAATGAGGTTTCTTTAGAAGTGTAGTGTAACGGGTAGAAGTAATACATGTGCTAGCTGGAGAGAGAAAGGGAGAGATTTGATCTAGGATCAATGTGTAAAGTATCCATCTGCATATCATTATTATTTTTCATATGCGCTTTATTATGTGTTTAGAATGCATGTTTAAGGGTGTATGATGATGAGACATTAACAAAGATAATAAATTGGTTGCCAATTTGCACGCGAAAAACCCTCAATAATATTAAGCGTCTTTCCTTCCATTGAGTGATTCTCACTCAAGATCTAAGACGGCATTGGTTTGTTGGCCAAAGTCAAGGCCTTTGTCTGTCGAAGATGTGTTTGAATCACGAAGGCTTTGTTCCATATCAGTGTCTTGTCCAAGTTGTGGTTTGTTGGCCAAAGTCAAGACCACTTCTTGTCCATCGACATTGATTACGAAGCTTTCCATGGTCAATGGGTCGCGCTTGACTGGGATCACTAAGTTTGTTGTGCCAAAGCCAAGGCTTAGTTGATTCAGAGGAAAAATGTTAGGTAATACATTGGATGTATTGGCATATATAAGATATATGTTTAGGACTTGGATGTCCGCCTACTGGATCTAGGAATTGGATTGGATCCAATTGATCTTAGAGATCTACCTAGTTAATTATCATACAATTTGTTGGCCAAAGTCAAGATTGTGTGATATTTAACGGGATCCTAGCCCGCTAGGAAACACGGTTTCCCGAGTACTCGACAGAGGGTTATAGGCTCGCCGAAAAATAGTGGGAGGCAAGAATTGAATTTGCAATATTCGTTCAATTACTCGCCATATGCGCTCAAACAAATATCAATTCGTCAAATATATTAAATGTTAGTTGGACTAATATTTAAATTGTTGTTTTAACAAAACAGTTGGACTGTATTATAGTTGATTATATAATTAGATTATAGTAATCTATATATTTGAATTAATTAATTTCAATTATAGTTGATTTTATAGTTGGACTATAGTAATCAATATAATTGAGGTTAATTAATTTAAATTATATTTGATTGTATAGTTGGACTATAATAATCATTATAATATATAGTACCATAAATCGTTGATTAAATAGTTGGACTATTAGAATCAAGATATAATTGAAAGATTGACATTAAAACATAATCCTAAGGAAAATGTATTTAAATGGTTTAATTTTCAAATGGGAATTTAATTTCAGGATGGTCCTGGGAAAAACTAATAAGTTATTTTATTTGATAAAATAATATATTAGGCCTAAGCCTGAGTTAAGCAATAAGTGAAACATGATATTTGGAATATTCATGTCATGATAACTTTAGTGCTTAATCCATTAAGCTTGTCGCGTAGACTCCTTAATTTCTGAATCAGAACTAAGGATTAGATCCTTAAAGTATGATAATGAAATTGAATGATCTTCATAAATCTATACTTAGATTTAAGAAGTACTAAAATTGGAATTGGAAACTCTTGGAAAGTTAATGACTATTCTCAAGGAGATTAAGTCAAAGTTTGCAATATGGCGTGTAGCGCAAGGCGCACCTTACTTCGATATTCTAAGAACCCGAGGCTTGGCCAAAGGCTTCTAGAATATTGAAAAAAGGCAAAGGCAAAATCATTATAATCTTCTGGGAAGATAAATGACATATCCTAAAAAGGAATTGAAGAACGAGCAAGGCTCTGACTTCAAATATGTTTGTCAAGATTATGTTCACTACTAGTATTGAAATTGGATTTTAAATACTTAGTATGGTACATAAACATATACTGATGTTCACAATCTGCTATGAGCAGGATTAGGAAACTGTTATAATGTAACTGGTTTGACTAGATACATTATCTCTATATCAGTGTTTAACCCGCTGCGGGTGAACCTTTATATTCTAGAACACTAAAGTATTTTATTATATAAAGATGATATTGAGATAAACACATTAGATGTGAAAAACAATATTTATATTATGAATATAAATAAAAAAATCTCAAATATATATGACAAACAAATAGCTCAAACTGATTTGATAAGAAGAAACATATTGTGGCAATGTTGTCTGGGACACAATTAAACAAGACTCGTATATCCACACTTTTGAAGAGTGGATACTCAGACTGTTTTGATTCTATTCAAATAAAGTCTACGAATCTAGTTTATTGGGCAAAGTGCCTAAAACACTATTTACTTGGTAAAGTGAAAATGCCACTGATCTGAAAGCCCTTGTTCATAGTGAAGCAAGTGGGCCCATGTCTAGCTAGGCTAGATGAGGATATGAATATTTCGTGACCTATACGGATGTGGCATCCCGTTATGGTTATGTGTTTCTTTTGAAGAACACAAATTGGAAACTTTTAAAGTTTCGACACGAAATAGACGAACAGATCGGCTAAAGTATTAAACCGTCACGGTAAGACCGTAATGAAAAATACTTAAGCAATAAGTTTCTTAAATACTTGAAAGAGTAAAGTATTCTTTCAAATGAGGACTCCTCTCGGAACACGTCAGTGACGGTGTGTCCGAAATGAGTAACCGAATTTTGTTAGAAATGATAAGGTTAATCATGAGTCGCTCTGAGCTAACCATTTCCTTCAACGGATAAGCATAATCAGTGCAGAACTTATTTAGAATAAGGTTCCATAAAAGTATGTTTGACAGATATCATATTAGATATGAACAGGAAAGAAACCGGGTTTCTCATTCCTGAAAATTTGGGTATGCTAGGCATACGTTTGGAAGATACCAAACTAAAACCCAAATTGGATAAGTGCCAATTGTAGGTTATCCTAGGGATACCATAAGTATAGTACTTATACAATCTCACAAGAGAACAATTTAATTGTTGCTCACCATGTGGTTTTCCTAAGAGGAATACCGATATACAGTGGTAAGTGGGAGGATAGTAAAACTCGATGAAAATCGGAGTAATATTATTCTAGGCATCGAGGATGAAACAATATCATTAATCTTCTAATACACAAGAACCACGTAGTTTGGAGAGAGTCAGAAAACAACCTAGGGTATGGGTTTCTGATCTCACCTCATAAAGATGTCAATCTTATTGAGGTATACCAACTGACTACGTATGAGGAAGTGATACAAGGTATCGACTTTCTAATTATGACAAAGTGTCATGAATCCAAAATGGATTCCATGTATATCAACAAGTTTGGATACTAGTTGACGTACCGCAAGGCATTGTGCCTACTGGTACTTTATAAGTCTTCAAGGAAGACGTACATGGAAGGCAACATACCAACGTACAGAGCTAGGCTTGTAGCGAAAAGGTAGAGTTATCAACATTGTGTTGATTACGACGAAACCTTTTAACTGTTGCCATGGTAAATCCATTTGGATAGTGCTTGCTGACGCTGCATGTTTCATTCATGAAATATGGCAGCAGAACGGCAAAACCACTTTCCTTAACGGAAACATTTTGGAGGATGTCTTCAACATCCTGTCGGTTTTGTCGTACCATAACAAGCAAACAAGGTCTGCAGGTTATTCGATCCATGTTTGAATTGAAGCAAGCATTAGGTTCTTGGAATTATCGTTTTGATGTAATCATAATAGTTTATGATTTAATTCAAAACGAAATGATTCTTGTGTATATAAGGAAGTTAGTGGGAGCGCGCTGACAGTGAATGTCCTGATTAATAATGATAATATGGCATTTCTTGGAAATGACATTCCCATAATATAATCGGTGAAAGATTGGCTTTCATAAAATGACTATAAGTCGCCAACGGTACTATAAAGTTTGTATAACGGTACAGTGTGCTGGAAATCTTCCAAGCAAGATACTGTTACCGAATAAATAACAAATACGGGTTATTGCTGCAGCTGAGGCGGCAATAGAAGCCATTTGGGTCGATAATAAATCTAATTAGATTAGATATAGTTCTGTTAGCATCTGAGCTAGGCGTCAGCACATGCTAAAGAATTAATGGTCTCACCAACGATCCAGATATATACTTCGATATTCATCTGATTCGTTCGGATCATACATCGTGGCGATGTGATGATCATATAAATCGCATCAGACGATAATCATGCAAATCCACTAACGAAAACCTTTTCTCAGCAATTTGACTGACTCGTACATAGTTTGGGTGTCAAGCACTCGAGTGACTGGCTATAGGCCAAATGGGAGATTGTTGGACAATTATGACCCAGAGCGTCACTATTTGTACAGATCACGGTGTTGTTGTACAAATTAACTATGTGACAAAGGAGATTGCACTCTTATCATTTGTGATTAGATCACCTAGATATATAAATGATAGGAGGTCCCTGTGATTTGTTCTTGGATTGAGAATGATATGAGACAGTATCAATCCACGAAGGATAAATCATTAAACATCCTAGTCAGAGCATTATCGAGATTGGACATCGATAAATGCGTAAGAGACTAGTATTACACTTGTGCGAGTTGTGAGGGCACGACATCATAGTTCTCATATATTTGGGTATAGGATACTCATGCAAGTGTAATAGGAGGTTGTGTTTCACCGATGGTACGGGAAACAGCTTCCCTCTGGATAGACCCCGCGGAATCTCATTAGTAGTATGACTATGTGTCTATGGGAGTCCGCAATCAGGGTAGATGTATTTGGTCTTAACCTGAGACTTGCACCGCTAATACTTGCGACAATCAATATACTTTGGTTGAGGTCGTCCAGGGCTTTAATCGATTTCTGCGCCAATTCTGGGTATATCGAGAATCGTAGTGTGTTGGGTGTGATGTCGAGATGGAAGTGTCACTCCAGTCATATGGAGATGATGATCGCACAGGGATACAACACTGGTTCTCTAAAATGGTTGCAACCGTCGGGATAATATGACTTGGTCATGATTATCCGATTTTAAAGAGACTAGTTGCTTGTAATCCGATATATGCTTCGTACGGGGGCAGACACTGTACCAGCCCCAGGCCTTGCATGTGATCATCCGATACTGGACAGAAATACGCAATACTACGTATACTACGCCTGATACAGATCCTTTATTCCTGTAAGGATATTTCCGGAGAATTGGGCAGGCATGGCGCTTTGCTAGAGGCCAACCTTGTCTTGTAATTCGGTATAAACGTAGTACGAGGTACTTACGTGTTCGGATAGTCCGACGACCAAATTTACTGCCAACATATCTGGGGATCTCATGGGTCGCTTCCCAAAGATTCACCGATAACGTATGACTCGCACTTTTAATTAATCTGGGATTAATTAGATGAGAGAGAAAATTAATCTGGGATTAATTGCGGAGATATTTTATCTGGGATAAAATATCAATTAAAGAGAGAGAATGATTAATTTGGAATTAATTGATTAATTAATATATTCGATATATTAAACGAAATTGGATTTCGACGCGAAATTAAAATTAGATTTTAATTCGGGCGAACGAATTAATTTAGAATTAATTCGTTAGCGACGTGAATAGTGATTTCGCTAGGCGTAATCATTTAATTACGACGCAACGGAAAATTCGTTAATTTGGAATTAGCGAACCCGAGCCCGAGATTATTTGCGAGCGCATTCGCATTTCGAATTTGAGTGCGGCACACAAGTCAAATCGAGCGTCAAATCGCTAGGCACATCTAGCGTCACATCAAGCGTCAAATCATGTCACTTTGAGTGATGTGACCCTTGATTGATTGATGTGATTGATTGAGTTGTTTGGTTGGTGTATGAGTGTGGAACACTCAAGGTTGTTGGAATTCATTTAGTTTGACTTTTGAAAGTAAAAAGTGTATATGATTTTGATAAAAATCAATTACCTTTTTAAGACAACAACTAAATACACAAAATAACTCTCTCTCTCTCCAATTCTCTACCTCTCTCACGCCCTTGGGGCTGCTCTTTTTCTTCTTCTGTGAAGGCAGTTCTACCGAGAACAATGAGAGAAAAATGGGAAGCAAAGTGTGATTTTGTGGCAAAATCGAGAGTGCTAGCACACTCCGGGATCAATGCGAAGGTTATAGGGAAGTCCACCCATGAGCCGGGAATCATCACGACGAAGCTTGGAGCTTGTTTTTGGATGATGAAGGTCGAAACAGTGAGCTCCTCCACTGCTCACTGCCAAACTGCACAAGCAGATTTTTGAACTCTTTTTGTTGTCTCCGCGTCGCTCGACCGATCGATGTAAGTATTCCGCAACTTCCATCGTTGTATTCACACGATTCATGCTTGTTTAATTTGATCTTAGAGACCTAGAATCACTAACAGGGATGACCTTAGAAACCCAACAAGGTAAGCTTTGACACCTTACATCATCCCGATATCATTCCCAATGATAAGGATGGCATCAACATAGAGAACTAAAAATACCACCATACTCCCACTGGCCTTCTGATACACACATGATTCTTCCGAATTCTTGAGAAAACGAGACAATTTGATTATCTCATCGAATCGAATATTCCAACTTCGTGAAGCCTGTTTAAGTCCATAAATGGACTTTTTCAGCTTGCATACCATGCCCGAGTTCTCGCTGGATGCAAAACCCTCCGGCTTTTCCATATAGATTTCTTCATCAAGAAATCCTTTTAGAAAAGCCATTTGGACATCCATTTGCCAAATCTCGTAATCATGATACGCGGCAATTGACAATAAAATCTTGATGGACTTTAGCATTGCAACTGGCAAAAAAATTTCTTCGTAGTCGACACTAGGTCGCTGCGAGTATCCTTTAGCTACCAGTCGGGCCTTAAAGGTTTCAAACTTTCCATCGGGACCTCGCTTCCTCTTGTAAATCCATTTACAACCGATAGAAACAATTCCTTTGGGAAGCGGAACCAAGTTCCAAACTTGATTCTCATGCATTGAGTCCATCTCGAATTTCATGGCGTCTTGCCACTTCACGGAGTCGATGTCCAACATCGATTCTCTATAGGTAAAAGGGCCAGTCTTTTCAACTAAGAGAACATCGAGACTCTTTTCTTGTATCAAATACAAGCGTTCAGGAGGACTAGATACCCTTTGTGACTTACGGAGTATGTGTGTTGAAGGTTCTTCATCTTCTTGAACTACAAGTTCCTCCATTAGTTCGTTGGTTCTATATTTTACTTCATCAAGTTGAACCTGTCTATGATCACCACCTTCAGCCAAAAATTCTATTTCTAGAAATTTTACGAAGTGAGCTACGAACACATTTCGATGTTCGGTATCATAAAACAAATATCCTTTCGTATTTGAAGGATATCCAACAAACCTAAACTTCTGCCCTCGAGGCAAAAGCTTATTTTGCTGAGCCATCCTGACATAAGCATGACACCCCTAAATCTTAATGTAACTAAGATTCAGTTTCCTATCGGTCCATATCTCATACAGAGTCGTAGGAACAACCTTAGAAGGAATCTTGTTCAAAAATGTGCGGCAGTTAAAAGAGCATAACCCCATAAATAATAGGGTAAATTTGTATAACTCAACATCGATCGGACCATATCCAATAAAGTCTTATTTCTCCTCTCTGACATTCTATTATGATGCGGAGTACCGAGAGAAGTATATTGAGCGAAAATCCCATTCTCCTTTAAATAATCAGTGAACTCTACACTCATATATTCACCGCCTCGATCAGATCGAATGTATTTAATATATTGACCAGTTCATTTTTCAACTTCATCTCGGAATTCTTTGAACTTTTCAAAGGTGTCTGATTTATGTCTCATTAAATAGACAGAACCTTACCGTGACAGATCATCGGTAAAGGTAACGAAGTATGAAAAATCACTGTGATCAGTTTGACTCATTCGACCACATACATCAGAATGTATATGTTCCAATAGGTCAGTGGCACGATGTCCAACACCCGAAAATGGGGCGTTGGTCATTTTACCCCGAATACAAGATTCGCAAGTTGGATAAGGTTCAATAGTGAGATCATATATAAAACCATTCTTAACCAATTGGGTTAGGCGTTTCACGCCTATATGACCCAACCTCATGTGCCACAGTTCAATATTATTTATATCAGATTGTTTAAGTTTATTTATTCCAGTATTAAAGATATCTTGTGAGGTAAGCAATATGTAATGACCATGCTCGTTTGGACAACAAATGATCTGAATATTATAACTATCATATAAATATAAAGAACGATTCTTAATATTTACATTATAACCTTCAGTATCTAATACAAAAGGCACATAATGTTCGCCACACATCCAGGCACAAAATAGCAGTCATTTAACAAAAGTCTCCCACAGGGTAAGGGAATCTCGCATATGCCCACTGCAACTGCATCCAGAGAGTTGCCACTCCCGAATTGTAACTACATCTCCTCAGATTTCAACCGTCTACTTTTCGTTATCACCTGCAACGTATTGCAAATGTGAATATGACAAGCAGAATTCAAAATCCAATTAGATGTCACAGCTTCACAAGCCAATGAGATATCAATGATAGGAAAAATAAAAGTACATGATGTCGATGCTATTTCCTTCCTGATTTGTGAGAGATAATCTGGACAGTTTCATTTCCAGTGCTCGACTTTCTGGCAGTGGTGGCACTTGTCTTCGGAAACTCTCTTGGGCTTCGCCATCTTACCATGCGGAGGAATATTGAAACCCTTCTTTTTCTTTCCTTTTGTATTCTTTCACTTCGACTTGGATTGGGAAGAAACGGAAAGTCAAGTGGGTTTCGGAAGGCGAGTCGGAACTCCCTTCCTTAAATCTTCCTCTGCTCTGAGAAGCATCTTATGCAACTCACGGTAAGAACAGTGAATCCCGTTCATGTTGTGAAGTACATTACAAACTGTCGATATGACGCCGGGAGCGAACCGAGAATGACACTATGACCAATAGTTTCATTGAGAGGGAAATCTTATCGCCTCAACCGCTCGATCAAATCGATCAAGTGAAGCACATGCGGGCTCACAGCCTGCCCCTCTTTAAGTTTAGAATGGAATAGTTCCATCGAAACTCTATGAACCACGACCTGTTCCTGGTTCATGAACGATTAACGAAGTTGTGTCATCATGTTATATGCATCATGCATCTCAAAATAAGTCTTCTTAAGCTCAGAAGAAAGAGAACTCAGGATGAATGATTTAACCCTTAAATTATCATCCTTCCATCACTGGAAAGTCTCATGTTCTTCAGGAGATGCATCTGGTGATATAGCAAATGGTAATGGACCTTCCAAAATGTACCCCAGCTTTTCGAAATTGAGGACAATCCTCAAATCATATTCCAATCGGCAAAATTCTCAACGCCTTTTAGCTTATTTGTAACTAGCATACGAGCAAAAGGATTGGTTGGAGGTGCCGCCATCGCAAATCTATCAAATAGATAGTGAATCAACGATAAGTAGATAAGTAGATAAAAATATAATAACAGTTTCAAATTATATCATAAAGCATTAACTAGATCATGAATATTTAATCTAAAAATGTCCCTCCCACTATTTCATGCAATACTGTAATCCCCAAACAGAATACAAAACATGCGATAATCAAATCATAACATAATAGTGAAAGGTGGACCTCATGAATATATTTCAGCACAGCTTGAGCACGTTCTCGCCTACGTATATTCATTAGGTAGACAACTCATTGTCAATCACTCAATAGTGACTCCTGGGTTTTCGGTGGTGGTCGTTTCTCGTTGTGACAGTTTTGACACGTTCACAAGGAGGCGTACCAAGGTCAAACTTGTCAATGATGAATTCAAGATACTTGTGAAACCCTGACAGCTTTGGAACGTTCAGGATTCCGCTTTCGCTTGAATTCACCTAATATCAAATAAATCTGGTACATATAAATTTCTACCGGCTATATCCTCACAGCTTTGGCACGTTCTCGGATATAGTCGCAGAAAATTTATCGATAAGCGGTATTGACAAGATGAACCAATTAATATGCATTAAATATCTATTAAATTAAAAACCTTATTTTAAATAGGGATTTTCCACAAAGATGTTTTTAATTTATTTAACCAAATTAAATAAATACATGTATGAATTAAAGTCAAGATTAAAGCAACATTGAATTTTAAAGGCATAATCATAAATCGGGTGTCCAGAATCATACTCGCTCTGATACCATTTTGTTGGGGTTTTATAAGGAATTATCGGGGTTAGCGCAGCGGGACGCGAAAAAACGATTTTTCCGATTTCAAAAATTTTTCTTGTATTAATTAAATAAACATATTTATTGAATTAAACAATACTTAAAATCTGAAATTTTAACCCAAGAAATCAAATTTCTTATAATTACCAAATTACCCCAAAGTTTTGCAAATTAATTATTTTGGTCATTAAAATATCAAATACTCCAAATCAATCCCAAAATAATTTATACAATTTGCAACATAAACCAGAAACTTTTCCAGAATTTCGAAACAGCGCAAAATTTTTCCAAAATTATGAAATCTGCCCAAATTTTTAATTAATTGCAATTTGGCCCAATTTGTTCAAAACACATCAAGATCAAATCCAATCAATCCCAAATTTGACATACATCAAATATATATCAAATTATATCATATATATGAAAAGCCCCAAAATTTGAATGGGTTAAGAACCCTAATTTCACAAATTTCACAAATTGGATAATTTACATTAAATTGACAAAATTCAATATTTTAATCATCCAATTACCACACCAATCAAGTCTCACCATCATGAAATTAATCAAGAAAAATTCTAGGTTAATTATGAATGGCTAATCAACTCTAGAATAGCAACTTTAATTTTCTAATTAATTTATTAAGCTTAATTACAATAATAAGTGAATAAATTAATCATACATGCATAACATCCTCAAACAAGCTTCCAAAAAATTTAATTACAAACTAAAAGAGTAGAGACATGATCGTAAGAACACAATTGAAGCTAAGAAAAATTGAAACAATTTTCATGTAGAAGAAGAAGTGAAATTACTTTAAAAAATCCAAATTTTGCTTTGATTTTCTTTTTCTTTCTTCAACAAAAGCTCTAAACTCTCTTTTGTAATTTTTGTTAAACTTGTCTAACCATGAAAAATGAAACAAAATAATTTTTTGTATACAAAATCCATTATGGCTGATTTTTGTAACAATAAATTAAATAACAATTATTTTAATTTTGTTCAAAATCAATTGGCACACATTTTTGTTAATAGAGTAAACACTTTAACTTTAATAAAGTGATCAAAATGTGTTCCAAAGAAACCATGCCATTTCCAACTTTAATAAAGTTAAAATCATTACAAAATATATTTAATTTATTAATTAATTTAATTATTTAACAATTAAATAAATAAATAATAAAGATAAATATCTTAAATATATGTATTATATTTACAATAAATATCTCAAATACATATATTAATGATATATATCAAATATCACAATTTGATATTTTAATAATGTGTATTTAATTAAATCAAGTATTAAATACAAATACACATTAATTCGGAAATGACCGTCAGGTCCCGATTGCATGTATTTTTCGTTTAACCGTTAAACGAGTTATAAATAATCAGTATTATTCAAAACAGTTGCCTTAGTACTCTACGAGTATATTTCATTAGTGAGACTCTCTAGATTCAGGCATATCTGTCACGAAATAAAATTTTGTGTCCATAATTCATTCACCCGTAAATTATGACGAACACGGATAAACTCTCTGA
The DNA here is from genome assembly GCA_019454045.1 of Zanthoxylum bungeanum. Classification (NCBI taxonomy): domain Eukaryota; kingdom Viridiplantae; phylum Streptophyta; class Magnoliopsida; order Sapindales; family Rutaceae; genus Zanthoxylum; species Zanthoxylum bungeanum. The sequence goes on along the minus strand of SKCR01027147.1, from coordinate 10,494 downwards.
ATCATACAGGTCGAGGTCACTGCATAGGTATAATCCCTCCGTCACAGGTATCCGAATTAATCCAGAGATATAGATACAAATGTCAAATCTCTATAGATATAATCACGTCGACGTTTCTATTAGCAATCTCTCAAAAACACTTAGAACTAATTTCTACAGTGTACCACAGGCCCATGGATTTAACAGATTGCTAATTCCATATTTGAATACCTATGCTCTGTACACAAAGCTGACGGATGCTATCTTGACACACACAGGATATCCTGAGCATCAGTCCACACCCAACGAACAGACAGAGGTATGATCTTAATACATCGGTGACGTGACTGCCATTTTAGTGTGGAGGATAACTCAGATATCCACAGTGGTATCTCAAGTCAAAGAATCACTATGCACACTCAACCCGAGAAGATTCTTATTGACGTTGGTGTACCATCCATTAAGAATCTTCGGTGAGTCGTTCAATGTTTATCCGTTATAAATACCTATACGTCTATACAAGTCTCCAAGACTCATGGGTCACTGAGAAACCATCGGAATCCAAGATTCCAATATTTGACATGTACCAGTCTCAACGGGTTTACTTTACTGACCAAGTAGTGTAAACCTTGACCGAGAACTATCTAAGAATGACAACGTCATGATACAACTCAATGTCAGTTGCAACTCTTTTGCAACAGTATCATAACTAATCATTCTAAGGTCAGTTACGTTTTTACCATATTAAAGAAGAAGTTATATAAAAGAAACTGTTCATTTTATTCATAATAAAATATTACATAAGTATTTACAAGGAAATACATAATAAAATTGGCGCTCAGAGCACCAACCCTAACAAAATCTCCTACTTGCTCTAGTGCCAATATCGATTGTATCTAATCCTCATCGACTCCACATAATTATCAAATAACTTTGAAGGTATGGCCTTCGTAAGTGAGTTTGCTACATTATTTTCACTCGGTACCTTGAACACGATAATGTCCCCTTGCGACATACTCTCTCGAATGATGTGGTACTTTCGTTCCACATGCTTGGACTTCTGATGTGCCCTTAGTTCTTTTGCTTGCGCAATGGCTCTAGTATTATCATAGTATAACATAATCAGATTCTCGATACTTGGGACTACTCCCAATTCTGTGATAAAGTTCCTAACCCATACAGCTTCAGAAGCTGAAATATATTACGCCTCTGTGGTGGAATCAGCTGTCGACCCCTGTTTGGAACTCTTCCAACAAACTGCACCACCGTTAAGGGTAAACACAAATCCTGATGTAGACTTTCTATCATCAAGATCCGTTTGGAAATCGGAATCTGTATACCCATTAACTTGCAGTTCGTTTCCTCCATAGATTATAAACTTATCCTTAGTACCTTTAAAATACTTGAGGATATATTTAATGGCCATCCAATGGTAATTTCCTGGATTGAAGTGCTATTTTCTCGTCACACTAACTGCGAAGCTGATATCAGGCCTTGTACATAACATTGACATACATAATGCTATCCAAACATAAAGCATAAGGTTGATTAGAAATTCTAATCTTCTCATAGTTACCAAAATTATACCAGTCTAAGATCCTATCTATGTACGTTGATTGGGATAACCCAATAAGCTTCATTTCACTATCTCTATAGAGTTTTATGCCTAAGACATAAGAAGCTTCACCTAGGTCCTTCATGGAGAAATTCTTACAGAGGTAAGCTTTGACGCCTTACATCATCTCGATATCATTCCCAATGATAAGGATGTCATCAACATAGAGAATTAAAAATACCACCATACTCCCACTGGCCTTCTGATACACACAGGATTCTTCCGAATTCTTGAGAAAACCAGACAATTTGATTATCTCGTCGAATCAAAATGTGTTCCAATGAAACCATGTCATTTCCAACTTTAATAAAGTTAAAATCATTACAAAAGATATTTAATTTATTAATTAATTTAATTATTTAATAATTAAATAATAAATGTAAATATCTTAAATATATGTATTATATTTACAATAAATATCTCAAATACATATATTAATGATATATATCAAATATCACAATTTGATATTTTAATAATGTGTATTTAGTAAAATCAAGTATTAAATACAAATACACATTAATTCGGAAATGACCGTTAGGTCCCGATTGCATGTATTTTTTGTTTAACCGTTAAACGGGTTATAAATAATCAGTAATATTCATAACAATTGCCCTAGTGCTCTACGAGTATATTTCATTAGTGAGACTCTCTAGATTCAGGCATATCCGTCACGAAATCAAATTTCGTGTCCATAATTCACTCACCCGTAAATTATGACGAACATGGATAAACTCTCTGAATCATACAGGTCGAGGTCACTGCATACGTATAATCCCTCCGTCACAGGTATCCGGATTAATCCACAGATATAGATACAAATGTCGAATCTCTATAGATATAATCACGTCGACGTTTCTAATAGCAATCTCTCAAAAACACTTAGAACTAATTTCTACAGTGTACCACGGGTCCATGGATTTAACAGATTGATAATTCCATATTTGAATACCTATGCTCTGTACACAAAGCTGACGGATGCTATCTTGACACACACAGGATATCCTGAGCATCAGTCCACACCCAACGAACAGACGGAGGTATAATCTTAATAGATCGGTGACGTGACTACCATTTTAGTGTGGAGGATAACTCAGATATCCACAGTGGTATCTCAAGTCAAAGAATCACTATACACACTCAACCCGAGAAGATTCTTATTGACGTTGGTGTACCATCCATTAAGAATCTTCGGTGAGTCGTTCAATGTTTATCCGCTATAAATACCTATACGTCTATACAAGTCTCCAAGACTCATGGTTCACTGAGAAACCATCGGAATCCAAGATTCTAATATACGACATGTACCAGTCTCAATGAGTTTACTTTACTGACCAAGTAGTGTAAACCTTGACCGGGAACTATCTAAGAATGACAACGTCATGATAAACCTCAATGTCAGTTGCAAAGCCTTTGCAATAGTATCATAATTAATCATTCTAAGGTCAGTTACGTCTTTACCATATTAAAGAAGAAGTTATATAAAAGAAATTGTTCATTTTATTCATAATAATATATTACATAAGTATTTACAAGGAAATACATAATAAAATTGGCGCTCAGAGCACCAACCCTAACAAAATCTCCCACTTGCTCTAATGCCAATATCGATTGTATCTAATACTCATCGACTCCACATGTTTATCAAATAACTTCAGAGGTATGGCCTTCGTTAGCGGGTCTGCTATATTATATTCACTCGGTACCTTGCATACGATAATGTCCCCTCGCGACACAATCTCTCGAATGATGTGGTACTTTCGTTCCACATGCTTCGACTTCTGATGCGCCCTTAGTTCTTTTGCTTGCGCAATGGCTCCAGTATTATCACAGTATAACAAAATCAGATTCTCGATACTTGGGGACTACTCCAAATTCTGTGATAAAGTTCCTAACCCATACAACGTCCTTTGCAGCTTCAGAAGCTGCAATAAATTCCGCCTCTGTGGTGGAATCAGCTGTCGACCCCTGTTTGGAAATCTTCCAACAAACTGCACCACCGTTAAGGGTAAACACGAATCATGATGTAGACTTTCTATCATCAAGATCTGATTGGAAATCGGAATCCGTATACCCATTAACTTGCAGTTCTTTTCCTCCATAGATTATTAACTTATCCTTAGTACCTTTAAGATACTTGAGGATGTTGGACAATTATAACCCGTAGCATCACTATTTGTAAAGAACATTGTGTTTTTGTACAAATTAACTTTGTGACATAAGGAAATTGCTATTTTATCATTATTGTAATTAGATTACTTGGATATATATTAATGATAAAAGTCCATATGGTTAAACCAGATTAATAAGATATGAGACAATATTAATCCATGAATGGTTTAATCATTAAATATCTCTAGTCGAAGTATTATCGAGACTGGACATTGATAATGCGGGATAAACTAGTATTACACGTGTACGCGTTATAGAAGTTTAACGACATAGTTCTCATATATTTAGGTATTGGATACTTATGCAAGTGTAATAAGAGGTTCTGTTAGCCGTTGGACCGGGAATAGTTTGCTCTGGATAGACCCACTCAGAATCCCATTGGTAGTATGACTATATGTCTATAGGAATCCGAATCAGGGTAGGTGTATGTGATCTTTAACCTGAGACTTACGTCGCTATTACTTGCGACGATCAGTTTACTTTAGTATTGGTCGTCTAGAGCTTTAACATGTTTTGTGTATGCCTATATTGGGTTTACTGATAATCATAGTGTATTGGATGTGATGTCAAGATGGGAGTATCACTTCAGTCATATGGCGATGATGGTCACACATGATACAAAACTAGTACTCTTAAAAGCTGCAGCTATCGGGATAGTATGACTAGGTCATGACTTCCCGATTAAAGAGATTAGTTATTTGGGATCCGATATATACTTCGTACGGGGCAGACACAGAGCCAGCCCTAGGCCTAGCATGTGACATCCGATACTGGATCGTGTTACGCATTACATTATATTAGTATTACTATGCCTGATACATATGATATTCCTCGGCGAATATTTCTGGAGAATTGGGTAGGCACGGTGCTTTGTTTGAAGCCAACCATGTCTTGTAAATCAATGAGAACGTGGTATGGGGTACGCACGCGTTCGGATAGTCTGATAACCGTATTTACTGCTAACATATCCATGAATCTTTTGGGTTGCTTCCCAACCCAAAAGATTCACCAATGACATTTGACTCAGATAGAATTAATCTGGGATTAATTATGAGAGATAAAATTAATCTGGGACTAATTACGGTAAGAATTAATCTGGCATTAAATTCGTAGAGAATAGAGAACGCAATTAATTTAGAATTAATCGATACAATAAATTTAATAGTTAAATTAGATTTTTCTATTTAATTTATTTATTTGGAGCTAAAATAATATATCAGATATATTAATTGAAATCAGATTTCAATACGAAATTAAAATTGGATTCTAATTCGTGCGAACGAATTAATTTAGAATTAATTCGTAAGCGACTATCATAATAATTTGCGAGGCATAATTATTTAATTAAATTAGATTTAATTATGTAGCGACGACAAATTTGTTTAATCGAAATTAAACGAACACGGGCCCAAGTCAAGTTGTGTGTTGAGGAAGCCAACTCAAAATTTTGAATTTAAAAGTGGTGGGACCACTTGACTTACATCAAATGTCAAAACTTGATGGAAGTAGTTGGCTTATTTTATTAATTGCCTTTAACACACACAACTACCAATTTTTTGTAACAAGACACTATTCACTCTCTCTTTCTTTTGGCTTGGCTGAATTCCTCTCTCTTTGGTGTGAAATTTTTACTTCAAAATTTCATCAAAGCTAGCACTTGGAGGAGTTATTTGAGGTGATAGGGAAACTCACCCAAGAACAAACAACATGCTTGGAACTTCATCCAAAGAAATTTTGAAATATTCTCCAAATCAATGTAAGTGATTCGCCACTTTACTTGATTATTTCACACCTAAAATAACATTTAGGATCTTGTGGCATGTCTTAGATACTAACAACGGTATCAGAGCCTTGCTAAATATGATTTAGAAAACTAGGGTTCATAAACTTTAATTAGGGATTTTTGCTTGGAGCATGAAAATTCAAAATTGAGTTGTTGGTTGATGTTAGATGATGATAAATTGGAGTTGTATATTGTTGGATTGTTGAAAAAATTGATTGGATCAAATTTCCCCAATTTCTTATGTTGGCCGAATAATACCCTAGAGTAGCTCATGGTGATTTTTTAAATTTTGACACTTGGATGTGTTAATGGCATGAAATATATGTTGAATGTTGATTTAATTGGATTGGAATCAAATTGGATGTTAATTTCTTGTCATTGCCGTGAGAAGCATGTTGTTGGAGACTTGATTTTGCTTCAATTTGTGTTGGACATGAATTGGAATGATAAACATGATTAATTAGATTAATTAATATTTTGGAAATGTTAGATTAATTAATTAGTTATGCTAATAAACTTAAATTGGATTAATGTAATATTTGGAATATTTTATTAATGTAAATTAGTCCCTAAAATACTAAATGGGCTAATTTGGTTATATTTAGATTAATGGGCTTGGTTGGGCCAAGTTTGGTTGTGGAAAATTGGGTTGGATCCAATTGGGCCTAAACTATTTCCATAAAAATCCAAAATATGACTTTTATGCCTTTAATAATCTAATTGGGCCTAATGGGCCAAAATTAAATTATGGCATAGGGTGATTCCTAAATGAGCCAAGGCATTATGGGCTTGATCCATAGTGGCCAAAATTCCATGTCTAAAGAATTAATTAAAGCCCATTGGACCTAATAGAATTGGCATTGGATGCTAAATGGGCATTTGAGACCATTTGGATTGGATTTGGAATCCAAGTCTAAAAAGGCATTATAATATAATAAGTGTAATTGTTTAATTTGGAATTAAACCTGAATTAGTATTGAATACAATTTAAATTGGATTTAATATTGTAGTTCGATATAATTCAAGAATACTTACTTTGAGTATTTATTCTTAAAAGAGTTGGACTGGCGCAAATCAAATCGTTGTATGAACATTGGTTGGTCATTAATTGAAGAATTAATTAATTGGATTAGATTGATTGACAACATGCTATGTGTGAATGCTTGGATAAATTTATTTGAATAATGTATATCGGATGGATATTAGATGGGTGGGGGCAATTTTGGAAATTATTGTAAATATTGTGTTTATTTGAAATTGGACCTGCATGTCCAGCCAACACCTCTTATTCTCATTGTATTTCTCTTCTCACCAATTCCCCTCAATGTAAATGAGGTTTCTTATAGTGTTATGTAATTAGGTATATAGAAGAATGTAAAGTGCTAGCGGGAGAGAGGAAATGAAAAGAGAGATTTGTTCTAGGAACAAAATGTATATATCCATCCGCATATCGTTATTAAATTTATCGCGCCTTATTATGCTTTTAGAATGCATGTTTAAGGGTTTATGATGAGACCTAATCAAAGATAATAAATTGGTTGCCAATTTACGAAAACACCCTCACATTTAATATTAATCGTTTCCTTCCATTGAGTGGTTCTCTCTCAAGATCCAAGATTGGCTTTGATTTGTTGGCCAAAGTCAAGATCATTGTCTATCACAAATGTGTTTGAACCATGAAAGCTTTGTTAATATCGCATGTCTTGGGCAGTTGTGACTTGTTGGCCAAAGTCAAGGTCGCTCTTGTTCATCGACGTGGATTACGAAACTTTCCCACTGTCAATGGGTCGCGCTTAACTGGAATCATTAAGCTTGTTGAGCCAAAGCCAAGGCTTAGTTGATTCAGAGGAAACAGGTTAGGAAATATATTAGATATATGTTTCGGACTTGGATGTCCACCTACCGGATCTAGGAATTGGATGGGATCCAATTATCTTAGAGATCTACCTTGTTAAATTTTATACAGCTTGTTGGCCAAAGTCAATATTGTGTATTATTTAACGGGATCCTAGCCCACTAGGAAACTAGGTTTCCCGAGTACTCAACGGAGGGTTAGAGGCTCGTCAAAAATTAGTGGGAGGCTAGTATTAAATTTACAATTTCGTTTAATACCCGCTAATATGCGCGCTCTATTATTATTATTTCTAGTTATTATATATATTAGTTGGACTAATATTTTTCATTTATTGCTTTCTTTGAACAGTTCGACTGTACTCAACACTACTCTATTTGTAGTTGGTTATATAGTTGGACTATAGTAACCATTGCATTTGAGTGTACCCGAAATATTTGATTGGATAGTTGGACTATATCAATCAAAATGGCTGGAAAGATAAGCGTTAGGGACATAATCATGGGTGAGAATGTCTTTAACGGTGCAAATTTTCCAGACTGTGAAATAAACCTCAGGATAGTCCTGGGAGCTGAGAAATTGCTCTATGTAATAGAGAGACCTCTCGAGCCTGAGCCCAGACTTGAGCATCCAGTAGAGCATGAGCTTTAGAAGACTTATTGTGATGATAACTGTACTGCTCAATCTGCGTCACGACGTGAATCCATCAGGTCCAAATCCGAGGTTCTGCCTCGTTGCGTGTCGCGACGCGCTCCCAATAGCATCGTAACGCTTAGCAAATTCCAGGCCAAAGTTTCATTTCTTCCATAGTTAACTTCATATTTCATTCCATAACAAACACAAACAACTTCAATATATCATTTACCATCATATCATACTTCCAGCATCCCAACACCACCAAAATGCCATCATCCTTAATTAATGATTCAATTAGGATGAGTTACCTAGAATTACACAAACATGATTTTTCTCAATCAAACAACCATCAATAATCACATTACTACCAATCAACAACATACTACCATCATCAAACCATCAAAACTCAAAACATCAAAGTTTGGGTCATGTTTTTCTTACCTTAAATCCAATTCTTTCTTTCCTAATGGATTCCCCAATACACTTCCTTTTTCTTCCTAGGGTTGCTTAGTGATGAATAGATCTTTATTGTCTTTAGAATTTTGTAAAAGAAATTGAAGCTCATTTTTCTTCACTCTTCCCTACCTCATGCCCAAATGGAAAGAAAAAGATTGCCCAATTTTTGTTATTACCTTTTTTCTATCAATTTTAAAAAGAAACAATGAGATATTTCTAGAAATTTTAAGATGGAAGAATTGGGCCTAAATTTTGGGCTAAACATATTTGATTTCCCTTTATAGCCCAAACATTCACTTAGGGTTAATTAATTAATTAAGTCTCTATAATTTCGATTAACACTCGGAATTTTTTTTTATCTAAGTCGTCTAGTTACTTCATTTGGTTTTGTTATAAAATTTCAGGTCGTTACAGATCCATCTCTTTTCATGTTAGTTGAGACACTTCATGGCTTGGACAAGATCAAACAGAAACCTTCCAGCCAATTTTTTTGGAGCCCCTTACTTTTGCAGGTATAACTTAAAGATTTCCTAGGCTGTCATTTTGAATTTTCAACCTAGTGGGCTTCTCTAATTTTTGCTTGGGCTACCTTTTTAGGGTTTCAACACAGCGAGCTATCACACATTTTTTCGATAGGTTTGACTACAAAAGAAGTTGAAGCTCACTTCCGCCCTGCCGGTCTCCATCTTTACCTCTTGCGGTCCCCGACATCATCTAGCTTGTGCCATGGTAAAGATGGACTTTTCTTATGATGCGTGGAATAAGTGGCTATAACAAGTATCTGACACAGAGATTTTATTGATGTGTTATAGGTGGCATCTCAGTCATGTCACCATAGACTTATTTGATCATTACGTACCTCTCTCGGGCCTCAATTCTAGATCATTCTACCATATGGCTAGGCTTTTTCGGCTCCCGAGAGGCGTACATTCCAATGTGGCCTTGTTTCTCGTCACTTCTTGGATCATTTTCGCAAAAATGGGCTAAATCCAATGAAGTAGCCATCTGTAGGAGCAAAGCGGGGTTTACCAATATGCCTACGATATCGGCGACCATGACACTGGTGGGTCACAGCCCATAAAGAGTACGGATAGCCTACGAGAAACTATCCGAAGAATGATGGAGTCACCACATAATATAAACATTGTGAATGATTTAAGGTCGTATTACACCTCTCATAAGGGCAGACCTTAAGCTTGTTTGGGTTCAGAATGGTCTCTTACTGATGCCAATATAATATTCCGATTTGAAAGAGGTATAAATATTTCTTGTAATGCAACATCATGCAATAATAATTTAAAGCATACAAGGGCACAATCATTAAAAAAACAAATGATAAAAGAGCAATATTGATAGTTATAAACATCCAAAAATTATTAAAACAATAACAAAGCACTAATTAAACATAATAGGGTACATATATCATTGAAAGCCTGGTCGAACATTCTTTATATCATTAATGTCCAGCCGGGCTTATCTCAAGTCTGGACGGATATTCTGCGTAAGTTTGAGAGACAAAAATATAGAATCATGCATAACAACAGTAATAACGAAGTAGTAATAACATGTCAATTATTAAACGACTGTAAAACGGGGACAATAGTAATAAGACAATGAAAATAGTAATAACGTAACATGGTAATACATAAATAGAATAATTGGTACATATTCTCTATAACTTGCTGGACATTTATACATACATTGGGCATGTCCGGATACTGTGTCAAACCAAAAACATAAAATGTAGAATACTATAGAAATATAGACTACGGAGCCCTCAGGTTATTCCTTAGGTGTAGTTGGCTTGGAAATCACCTCTGAAAAACCGGGTAGTTGCTGGATTACTCGCCAGAAGGGGAAAACTCCGAGGAACTCATGGGAAGTTCTTATTGTTTTTATTTTTCTGGGATTATTTTCTATCTCTCATACTCTCTATAAAACATTAGACCCTAAGAGCTCCTCCAAAACTCTTTAAGACTTCAGCTCCTCCAAAAATCTTTAAGA
>SKCR01027146.1:0-43709 GCA_019454045.1 Zanthoxylum bungeanum | reverse complement strand
CCAAAATTTTCGCTACGTACAATTTATATATGTCGTGATATTTTTGTGATTCTCTAGATAAATACTCAGAACTCATTTTCGTAGTATACATAGGTCAAGAATTTTAAATGATCATGAAGTGGATACTTAAATTCCGCACATGGGACTGATGGATACTCTCTGGATATATCATAAAATATCATGAGCAATAGTCCACACCCAACAAGCTTGTGGTGGTCTAATCTTAAAATATCATTGACGTGACTGCCATCAAAGTATGAAGGATAACTCACACATCCATAGTGGTATCTGAAGTTGAAAGACTTCATATGCTATTCGACTTGAGAAAATTTCTATTAACGTTGATGCGCCATCTATTAGAAATATTCCGGTGAGTCGTTCAGTATTCATCCAATAAGTATATACATGTCTTTATGAATCTCCCTAAAACTCATGGTTCACTGATATAAACCATTGAAACTATTCCAATATATGACATGTACCGTTCTCTCAGGTTTACTAACTGATCAGGTATGTAAACATTGACCGGGAATAATTTAAAAATGAACTATGTTATGATGTTTTTCAGTGTCAACTGTGACACTTTTGCAACTACGTCATAACTATTCATTATGTGGTCAATTTTTACCATATAATTAAAAGATTATATTGTTGAAATTACTTAATTTTATTCATAATAAAATATAAATGTATAATATATTTAGGATAAATACATTAAAAATTGGCTCTCCGAATACTAACTTTAGCCCCATCGTTAAATATTTTTTGCTAATTTGAGTTATTTTTTATCTGATTACTATCAAATAACTTGGATACTCTAAAACCATCCAAATATAGTAAAAGCTTATTTCAAATTAGATGAAAAGTGACTAACTTATCAAAAAATATTTATCAGTGTGGACTTAAACTTATATTTTCTAAAACTTAACTAATTGGACTAAAAAATCACTATGATAATTTGTATGGTAATTAAGTGTCATTTTTTCTAAATATTTTGGTTTTTATTGTAAAACATGAGGTACAGATGGCATCAAGTCATCCTGTCCTGAGCTAATAGCTAATCTCCTCTTGTCACATCCTGATTGTGATTCGAGATGAAAAAATTTCAAATCTCTAACATTTTTTGAATCTAGACGAAAAATTATTTCAAATCCTAAATTAAATGGTTAGAGATCCCAAATCCTGCTTGAGATTCGAGTTTTTTTATACTAAAATTCAAGATTTAAGCATAAGGAGAATTTAACTTAAATTCGTTAAATAACAAGAACATTTGAGCTCAGTACAAATGTAAAACTACTTTAAAATGAGTACTTTTTGAATGAAATTTTTTATCCGCCCAACGGGTGTTATTGATTGAGAGTGATGACCTTTTTTCCCTTTTTTATTTTTTATTTTTTATTTTTTTAAATGTTTGTTTGTAGGTTGCTGAAATCATTAATGTTAGTTAAATAAAACTTAGCCCCACATGATCCACCTATAATTCACATGATGTGAAAGGTAGAGTAGAGAAATAATAGGAATATAATTTTTTTTAATTTAATTTGTATATAATTAAAATGGATGATACGCATTATTCTGCATATAATTAAAACGTCTTGGTGGTTGAGTGAGTAGACTGTCCATGAAGAGAGTGAAAAAAAAAACAAAATTAAATGGTGACAACTAGACCGCCTACTCTTTAAAAGTTAATAATCACTAGTTCGTATTGTTAATAAATCAGCTATCAAGTTGCGACGAAGGTCAGAGAAATATAAATACTTGCGTACGGATTCAGTTTTAAAATTCGGATTAGGGTTTTTGACAACAGAGCATGCAACAGTTGAGACGAAGAGGCGAGACGAGGGGGGCTATTTCTCAAGCTTCAAGGGAACGAACAAATACGAAGGTTCAGCTTGAGAGAGTTGAGAGGGAATCGTGAGACTAAAGAAGTGAGGAGTGAGGCTGAAATTGAAACTTGTTAATTTTGGCTTTAGGATTATATATAAAATTATTTACAAAACTCCATACATAGTTCAATGGTAGTTTAGTAGTTTCATATTTGAAGATAAGCATTTCAAGTCAAAGATTGTGGGTTTGAATCCATTCAAGTTATATATTTTTTTTTATAATCGATTCATTATGACATATTTCTGTCATAATCAAAATTACGTCATTTTATTTATAATATAAATATGTCATAAATAAATACATTATAATTTTTATGATATATTTATGTCATAAAATAAAACGACGTTTTAATTTATGACAGTTTTCTATCATATTATTTCACAATAAATTATTAGAAAAATGAAAAATACAAAACATGACATATATTTGTCATGTTATTTATGACATATATGTTTATGTCATAAATATGTCATAATTTTATTACAAAAGTCGATTTATGATGGAAATCTATCATAAATTTATGACATATTTCGTGACACATTTTTCCCGTCATAAAAAAGTGTCATAAATTCACTTTTTTGTAGTAGTGACTTCAGGAAAATCTTGCGGCACTTCAATATGCATGATTGTAAGCCAATATCTACCATTCTTCCTATTAATTTTAAATTATCCTCTAAGATGTGTCCTAGCAATAAAGGAAAGAAGAAGGAAATATCTCGAATACTGTATACATCAGTAGTAAGTAGTTTGATGTTTGGTATGATATGTACAAGACCAAACATTGCACATGTCGTGGGAGCAGTTAATCGGTACATGATGAATCCTTATAGAAAGCATTGGGGTGGTGTAAAGAGGATCCTAAGATATATCGAGGATACCTCAAATGTTGCATTATGTTATAAAAGATCAAATTTTGTTGTCAAGGGTTATGTAGATTCATATTTTACAGGAGATCTTAATAAAAGAAAATCTACAACAGACTATGTGTTTACACTTACAAGAGGACTTGTAAGCTGGGTTTTTAAATTGCAAACTGTCGTGCCATTATCTACGATAGAAGCAGAATATATGGCAGCAACACAAGCTTATAAGGAAGTTATCTAGATACAAAGGTTGTTGGAGGAGCTCAGACACAAATAAGATAAGATTTTATTATTTTGTGAAAGTCAAAGTGCCCTTCATATTACAAGGAATCCATTCTTTCATACAAGGACAAAGCGAATAGGAGTTCAATATCACTTTGTTCATGAAATAGTAGAAGATAGAAGTGTAGATACAAAGAAAATTCACACACAAGACAGCCTAACAGATGTATTGACAAAATCAATTAATACTGAAAAAAATTAATGGTGTATATCCTTATATGGCCTAGAAGAAACATAAGCAACATGACAATGGCAAAGAAGAAAGGATAGTGTGGAGACCCGATTGATTCTCAATCAAATCTCCAAGTGGGATATTTGCTGAGTCAAAGGAAGATGGTTGTTTGATAAATTAGGTAGTTGGAGTAGTGCAAAACTTACTTATAAATATCTACATTGGTGAGAGCTTTAAGGCATCCCAAAATTTGAGAACTTCATTCATTAGAGTGAAAGAAAAGTTTGGGTGAGTGTATTTTGTTAGAGAATATCTAGATTGATTGGAGAGAATTGAGTGTATTGAGATTTTTGAGTTGTGAGATAAATACTTCAATGTTAATATTCTCCATTTCATTAGTAAAATATTATCATTTTGTCTTCGCTTGTGGAAGTAGGTTAAAAGCCGAACCACATATATCGTTGTATTTTATCTCATTTTATTCTCAATTTTTTTTCCAATTTCATTTTAACTGTGACACAGCTTCACCATATAATTCCTAACACTAACTATCTTAATCTTTTTAGTTGTTATTAACCGTTAGCATTGCAAGATTAATTTTTACTTCATGAATTATATCATTTAAGATGTTGGGTATTTTTTTGATAATATATGAATTTGTACAAAGAGATCATAATAAATTATAATTTAAATGTCGCACAACTAAATCATATTTATGGCTACATTCATGCAATTACATAGAAAAAGAAAATCTTAAATTATCACATACATTTTAGTGATTTGAATGGATATGCGAACTCTCATCCACTATATACTAATCCCTCCCTTAAATTAGAATGACTGCAATGTAAAGCGTCTTCAAAGCCTGAGGAATTATACCAATGAGGCATCTTAAGTTGTCACTCACGAATACTACTATTATTTTGTTTATAGCTGCTAATACACAATCCTTTTTTTTTCTTCCCATAGACTGCATTGCTATTTCTTTTAAGAGGTAAGCTCATTAAGTACCCTTTAACAAAGTGTAACTTTTAGTTAATAGACTTTTCTTGCAAGGTTCGGGAAAAAATTGTAATTTTCTTTCAAGAAATAAATAAAAACTCAGCGAGTGAATCAGAATCAATGGTAATGGTAGCTGTCGAAGAAGGGCCCGCCACCGAATAATCCAATCAAGTCTTCCCAATTTTTTAATAATCTGGAAAGACAGGGCCTTTCTTATCCATAAAAATTAAAATAGAACGCAAAATTAATAAATGAATCAATTAATATCGAGGCTATAAATAATGAAAAACCAAACAAGAAATTGGGTACTCATATTCCACACACCAACACCACCACCCACAAACCGATGAACGAGTAAATCTCTCGTTTCCGAATTCGTTATTGATTCACAAACGCAATAACAGTTACAATAATAATAATAATAATAATAATAATAATACAATAAAAAATTAACGTTATTACAAAAAAAAAAAAAACTATTAAATGAAGTTCTTGTTGGAGCTCGTTTGGTGTTGTGGGTGCCACCAATCAAATTGTGCCGGCGCCAGCCCCGAATCCGAGAGGCCGGCCGAGGAGAGCACGTTGGTCCCCGTCGTCCGGAGGAGTTACCGGAGAAGGAGAAAGGCTACGATGGCCGGCGGCGAAGCCGGTGATGTTGTGGTGAGTGGAAGCCGTCCTTGTATGCGATTGCGGAAGACAACGTTGTTATGGAAAGAAAGAGAAGCGATTCGGACAAAGTTGTTAAGACAAAAGCGGAGACTTCAAACTTGTTCGTAGTTTCAGCAGAGATTTCGGGTATGTTTTATCTTAACAAATAAATAAATTTGTTATAATTTATAGGTTATATCCTCACACTCGCTAAGAATCCAATTAAAGAAAAATTTTGATATTAATTTATGGGGAATGGAAAAATTATAAATCATTAATAATTTTTTTTTATCAAAATTTTCTTAAATCAATTTTTAGACATTCATTAACATTTTCCTTAATTTAGAGAGATCTTCATCTGTGTTTCTGTATTTTATTATGTGTGGTTGGTTAATTGATTAAGAGCTGACTTGCTAATGATTAGCTTAATATTTATAATATAAAGACAATTCAAAAAGTCATTAACTGATAAGTAAAAAATTTAAATAAAAATATTTTCAGATACATATGGACAAGCTTTTTTTAAAATTAATTTTAACTAACCGGATTAATTTTTTTTTTTTTTTTTTTGTTCAGCCAAAATTCAATGCCGGCTTTCTCTCCGACACCGTTCATGTTTTGAGAAAGGGAGTTCAGTTGAATTTTTCGATCACTCAAAGCCCGTGATTGGGAATCTGAATTTGGACGTTCATATATATGTATATAGCTAGGTTCTCTATGAAGGATAATAATAATAATAATAATAATAATAATAACTTCTGTAAATTTCGATACTATATGTTAATTAAAATAGCTTAATTTATTTTTATATATAAAAAAAAAATTCTATTGTTGTTTAATCTGTTTATTTCATAATTAAATTTCTCTATTTTAGTGACAGCATCTCATCTTTCTTTACCCACTTAAATAATTAATCACCATTAGAGTTTCAATAATAAAACAGTTATTTGAACAAAAGTAAAAAATAGTTATTCTCTCTCTCTCTCTATATATATATATATATATATATATGATAGACATACATATTATTATTAAACTATTTATCACATGTTCTATAAATATTGAAATTTTTGATTTGATATGTGTCAATTACCATATTTATAAGGATCATTATAGTTTGTGACTATAATGATCCTTATAAATAAAATAACACTTGATGAATCAAATTTACCAAACGTAACCCACAACACAATTATCCGAATACTTAAATTCTTTTTCCAGTTAATTATATCATCACTACAACAAAAGCTTATTACTTACTAAGCGACATCAATCCCAAAATGGCCTTGAATCTTCTTTAAACTAACAAATTTATCATAAAGGATAACTCAGTTAATTTTGCCCTTAAAATGAAAGTTATATCATATGAGAAGGCTTTCGTTTCCCTTAAACCAACCATGGACGAGTAGCTTTAATATGTGTTAATGCATGCTGAAATGGGGGTTAGGTGTGTGAAATCCAAAAAATAGAAAAAATAAAAATAAAAATAAAAATTTGTGTCACTTAATTTAATTGATAAAATCTCTTGTGCATAAACAAAAGGTATAGATTCTGAATCCCACTCACACTAATGTATAGGGAATTAAGTAAATTAGAAGTAAAAAGAAAAAATAATCCTCCCAAATTTGTCAAAATGTCATTGACTGTCAGAGAAATATGTTACATAGTATAATAAATTGATATATTACTGATTGAATTATCCATCAGTATTTTTTTTATATTTTATTAAGAAATATAATTATCGACAAAATACCAATGGATTTTTTTAGTCAGTATATATGGCTTCTCGCCAAATCTTTACCGACAAAAAGAAATATTGTTAGTAAATATTAATCAATGGAATATCATCAATGAATTAGTTATTAGTGGCTATGTCATCGATAAATACCTGAGAAATTCACAGCATAATTATCGATTAGTAATTATATAAAAATAGTGACATATTCTATCGTCGGAAATTTTATTATCAGGCGGTGGACGAGGAGGAGGATCATCAGTTGTAGGACAAATGGGAGCCTGACAATAATTGCAGTAGTAATTTCTTCTTATTATTTCATTAGCTGCTCATGTCAATCTATTATCTGATTGAGACTTGTTACACGTTGAACGCTGGCATGATTTCTCTATTCAATTTCTGTAACTGATTCTGGAGATGTTCCATTTTTAACTACAAAGCCTGATACTATGTCTTCCATGAATTACCATACACCCGACTTCTTTGCGTAACTTATCTATGCTTTTTGTTATTCTGCATCACCTCCTCGTGCCTAGCCCTATTTGTATCTTGAGAGAAAAATATACACAAATTTGTTTTAGTATCTAACAGAGTTGTAAAACTTACTTTTATATATCGAGACCTCTGGTCAACAAATGTATATCATCTTATCCTTTCGTGGAGGAAATCTACAATACAACGGAGGTACCACTTCATCTGTACAA
This sequence comes from Zanthoxylum bungeanum, assembly GCA_019454045.1. Lineage (NCBI taxonomy): Eukaryota > Viridiplantae > Streptophyta > Magnoliopsida > Sapindales > Rutaceae > Zanthoxylum > Zanthoxylum bungeanum. Next base: position 36,416 of record SKCR01027146.1, on the reverse strand, counting down.
CAATCCAATAATCTATTATCACGCATGCTAAAATATTAAAAAACAACTAAAAAGATGAATATTAAATCATACATGTCATTTATACCACGTCATTCCGTGCCTACGTTGCATCAAAGAATTATTCAATTGGGATTGGCTGGCGTCCTAGAGTTTGCTCCAATGCAAACACAATAATCAAAGTTAGTCAAAGTTATTAACAAGTTATAATAATACGTTAACACTTACCATCTGGTGCCTGTACTGATAATGTGATCTACATCCTCCTATTTGTATTTGGCAGGACGAATCGGCACCATCAATTGAACTATTACGGTTCCTGGATATCTTCCCCCACCTCTCAATTGCGTCAGGTCAAGCCCAGTCTTCCGTCTACTTCCTGTACATTGCCTCTTAAATGTAAAAAAGCTTCTACGGTTTTTTCGTCCTCGTATCTTATAACATGTTTGCATAGCGCTCAAAGCCATCTTTTCCAAGCAATCTGGACTAAAGAATTTTACGTCCACATGAAGTATTTCTACAATATTAATTATTAATCGTCAATACGTAAATTATAATTAAATATATTAATTTAAAATTTTAATTGAATTTGAATAACTGAAACTCATTAAAATAGAAATCTATAGTCTTCTTAACTTCATGATTCTTTTAAATGAACATAAAAAGGAAAAGAAAGTTATATATTGCAATCTAAATTAACATTAAAAAAAAAAAAAAAAAAAAAAAAAAAAAAAAAAGGGGCAGGACCTGTCTGTGAGGCACTAGTGTTGGGACTTGCAATCCCTAATGTTAAAGGTGTTTGAAAATTCATAGTTGCTGATCCTATATACTTATGGGGATTAGCTGGTTTATGCAAAATTAAAAAAAAAATCTATTATATCTAAGATATGTTTAAGAGATCAAGCATCATTAAGTCTAAGCGATAAACAATAATAAATAATAGTAACCTAACAAATACAAAAAAATACATAAAGTAAACAAAGAAGAAGCGGATTTATTTACGAAGAGAAAAATTCTTTCAGAGAAAACGACTTCAGGTATAGGTTACCACACAAATCCATTATATGAGAAAAATTTACAAAGATTATGAAAAGACCTTAAGCTAAAACTTTGTCGACTCTATTCTCACTACTGTAAAAACCCGAAGAACTCCCTAAGCCTGCTCCAGGTAACCTTCTTCAAAACCTATGAAGTCTCAATGAATTGAATTTGTGAACTCGTACTTCGAAATTCCGAACACCAATCACCACACTCACAGAGTAGTTCTTTACTCTCAAATATAAGAGTGTCAAAGTAATAAAATAATTCGGTATGTCCGGGGTCGATCCATAGGGAATAGATTTAGTAAAACAAAATAACAATTCGAGTGAAATAAAAATGTTAGATTTGTTTGAAGTGATGGAAAATCTTAAATTGAACTGCAATAATAAATTAAAATATTGGGGCTATGAGATCTACTCTTAATATTTAAAATATAGAGAAATTTTACTTTTTATAATATACAAATTGTCATTATTACCTAGTTAATTTACTTTATGAATTAATTATGTCAAAACATATAAAATCAGTCATAAAGACAGTGATAATATTTGTCTATAATAAGTCAAGTTAAGTACTCAATTATGCCAAATAATTAAAACCTTTCATAAAAGTGGTAAAAGTTTGTCAATAATTAATCCAGATTGAAATTACTTATTCAGATTAAAACTTATATATTATAATATAAATAATATTAATTTATATTCTCATATTAAGAGTTTCACCCTTTACTCCAACTGATGAAATTAGCTACTGATAATTTGAAGAAAAACATGTATACTTTTATTACCGAAAGAAAAAGAAATTACAAGAAAACTTAAAAAATAAAACACACAAGACACTCTCTCCCAAATTCTACAAAATAACTTTGAAAGAAAGTATGAAGAAAAATGAGAGGTGAACATCTCTATTTATAGTAGAAGTGTTCATCTCTCAATTATTAATTACATCTTTTCAAATCAAATACAAACAACAAACTTTTACTAATTTTTTTTTCTTTTTCCTTTTTTGACTTTTTTTTTTATATTTTTTGTTGATAATTTTCCAAATATTATCACAATCCACCTAAAGGTGGATTGCGACATTTCAACTTCTATTTTTAATTATTTTTTAATTTTTTACTTTATTTTCTAATAATTAAAATTACATACAACACACATTGATGTCTTCACCAATTTCGACCTTAAAATCCTCAGAACTAGAAATTCGTGTAAACAGTAAAGTTGTAGATATTTGAGTCTTCTTTCACCTGAAATTAGAATCGCCTCAATTCGATATCGGAGTTAAAGGTTATGGCCAAATTACGAAAATTACGAAAGTTAGATTTTCGAAATTGTACACTGTTAGAACGCCCTTTCAAGTTTCTGACCTCCAAAATCCAAATGTCACGTCCATTTTTCTAGTTATGCATCCAAAATATTATTTCACCTACATAAAAATAAAAATCACAATAAAAATATATAAAATATAAATTTAATTATTATTTTACAATGTGCTAAATTAAAGGGATTAATGAAATTATAAGTGTAAAATGATTAGTTTCTTTTTTATTAAGTGTACACTTTTTATGTTCATCACGTCCTCCAACCAGCTTATACTAGTCCCTAGTAATTTAAGCTAAAATTGAAAAAAAAAAAATTCTCATACAAGTCAGTATTTGTTTTCTTTCTTTCTAAATTATCAAATAATAAATTATCTTGTACTTTTTACCTTTTCTCCATACACACATAAACAAGGTATGAATCCATTTATTGTGTCCACAATATTCATAGGTCTTGTTGAAAAGAGAGTAATATTTTTGTCCTAAAATTATATTAGAGTTCACACATTTTTGGCAATGGAAGTTTATTTATAAATACAAAAATAATTTTTTTAATAATAATACATCTTCAATCCTTGTAGCGAGCTTTGGGTCAGTTACTCCCAAATCAGTTGTCTTTAGGGCACTGAGTGTTAAAACACCCATGCAGACTTAATTACTTGGATCTCAAATATTAAAAGAAGAAGTGTATGATTTCTTTAATCTTCTCTTTAACTCATGTAACTAGCTTTGTGCCAGTAACTCCTAGACTAGTTGGCCTTATGGTACTAAGTGTTAAAACACCCATACGGACTTAATTACTCGAGTTAGAGAGGCTACGAAATCGAACTTATTCATACATATTTTTTTTTACAAACTCAAGCTCTACTGTTTTATGCGAACAATCACTGCTTACTAAGGCAAGATGTCCGGATATCTGGTTACTAATTATAAACTTGATTGTTATTAATATCATTTTTTTAAACTAACTCAAACTCTATTGTTTTACGCGAACAATCACTGCTTGCTGAGACAAGATGTTCGGTTACTAAGAAAAAATATGGTTAGTTTTTTAAATAAAAATATAAATTTCACTGCCTTTATGTGCTACCTCCATCAAACCAGAGAACTGAATATTATAAAATTTTCACTTACAACCCATGATCATATGTTACCATGTATGTTAATAATACCTGTCAAATGATCATATGAAGATCAAATTTAATCAATATTATGGAGAATTCATAAATTTAAATGATTTAAAAGGAAAGAAATAAAAAATAGCTTGTTACGAATTACATTGATATGCGTTTCAGGAACGAAAACTCCGTACATTTCCATCTCTGACCAACAATTCCACTTGCTTAGTCAAAAATTTATTGTTGGTTTGTGTGTATTTTTTTTTGAAAAACACAAAACAAAAATATTTTTTTTACACAAAATAACAACAAAGTAAAAACAACATATAAAAAAAAAATTTGTACAAAACAACAACACAAAAAATGATTTTTTTTAATTAAAAAAATAATAATGAAACATAAAAATAAAAACTATATGGTCAAATATCTCATCCCCCAAATCAAATTGAGACATTATCCCCAATGTCTGAATAAGAAGTAGTGGAGTTTAGAAGACATCACCTGGTTAGTGTGGAATTGACAATCGAATCTATGATCATTAAAAGAAAAAATTACAGATTAAGATTCAAGTCCACTCTATGCTATTGCCACGATCGTTATTAGACCAGTTCAACTTGGAAAGAATGGGGCCGATTTTTGGTTCATAAGCTAAGAGTTGGTCAATTAATTCATCAATTTTTCTTACATTTAGGACGCTATCTTTTACGGTTTTGAAATGAACTCGAGTCTTTTGGCATCATCAAGAAATACTAAAAGAAAATCAAAAAACTGATCAATATTAAGTAATCCAATAGGTTTTCGGTGAATGTTCAAGTTCGCCTATGATGTAACTGTGAAAATTTCTTCCAACACGCATAGCCCACCTGGTAAAGCAATAAAAGCGTCAGCATGATTAGTCATTTCAGTAAGTCTTTCAGACATATATACTTGAGATAATGCATTCTTTTCCATTTGATTTGCCGATGAGGTTCTCGTCTGCCAAAGATTTTGGAATGATAAGTGTGGTTTATACCCATTTATTCCAATATCTTTAGCTTATTATTTGTTATAATTCGAGATATTTACTATCATTTATAATTTATTTTATGTTTTATTTGTAGGAGCATTAAAATATGGATCGGGGAATAATTGCACGTGTTTTGGGAACTTCAGGGAACACAGGACGAGCAACGGGATCATCAGGCGCCATGGCGCCTAAATCCCATACAATTCACAGAGAATTAGGCGCCACGGCGCCTAACTCTTGCAATTGAAGGCGCCACGGCGCCCACTTGATACACACATATGGCGCCAATTGGAATTAAACAAAGGCGCCGCAGCGCCTCCTCACCCATACAATTTCCCGACAATTTGGCGCCGTGGCGCCACTCAAATTAATAGGACGCGCTGCGAGATAGGAAATCCGGGAAAGTGATTTTAGGGTTTTCAATAATCCTAATGCTACCCAAATACTCACAGACCCCAGTATAAATATAACAGTTCATCCTACAACAGAATGGAGGCTAATACAGAGCACAAAACACAGAAACACATATTTTTAGAGATCCAATGAGAGGATTGAATAGCGACAAGAGGAGACAAAGGCTGTAATATCCGAAGAGGAAGAGATTCAATTCGGGTTTTATCTTCTTATTTCTTTCTTAAAACTCTAATGATTTCCATTAGATTCGTGGCTTGATTATTTATTGTTTTATCTTTTGTCATGAATTTACTCCTTAATTCTGGAGAACGATTGTAATTGATGCTTGAACCTTGTATTTCGTTTATCAATTTTGTTATGAAGTTTTATTGATTTATTTATATTCTTTTGAGTTTAATGCTTCTTGATTGTTGGCCACAATTTGAGATGATGAATGTTTAGAATCTATCACTCGAGAGAGGGGATTTTGAATAGATCTAGAGAATATAGCCTAGGATTTTATAGAGTTCGAGAGAATCTGTAGTCCTTTGAAGTCGTTAAAATAGAATCACAAATCGTAATGAGTTGTTAACTATTGGATTTTTATAGAGATATCGAAGTCTATAGTTGATGATATTTTCACTCGGCACTCGAGAGAGGGAGTGAATATTTTAGGAGTCTTGACTTATAAACAATATAACTGAACAAAGATTAATTGGCATAACAAATACATAGGTGACAGCTAGGTGAAATCAGGATCTAGAATCTCTATCGTATTAGTTCCTCCTATATAATTATTTTTATTTTTATATTTATTTAATTATAAAAATCTTTATTAATTGTTTTCTAAATAAAGTTAGGATTATCAATTGTAGTACTTAGTGCGAGTTAACGCAATCCCTGTGGGTTCGACACTCTTAACTCATATTTATACTAAAACTTGACACCGTACACTTGCGGTACGATATAAAAATATCACAACAATCCACAAAACTTGATTGTCACATTCTTGCACAGCATTTGAAACACATCCCATCAATACAAGATTGTCACTGCTATATACTAAGTGCATGTTTCTTTCCGCCATAACTCTACCCAATTCTTTTACAACTTCAATAAATTCTAGTTTAATTCCATAGCTAGTTCCACAAAACACACAGATATTAGTGACTCGTCGTCTTGAAATTTTCTCCATTTTTGTTCTCTCTCTTATCTGGACGTGTCGAAGAGAGAAATGACAAGCTGTATTTATGGATCCTGAGAAAATGTGAGTAGTAAAAGCACTAGTACCTGTAAAATGATAATTTTCAGATGAACAGTAAAATAGATTGTGAGAGTCAAAAAGTTTAGATACTGTCGGTAAAAATTAAAGTAAAGGAAATCAAAACAGTAAATTAAAGTAAATCAAAATAGTAATTTAAAGGAAATAAAATCAAAGCAATAAATTGAAACAATATGTACTGGTAGTTGTGATTGTGGTTCACATCTGCCTCTGGTTTTACGTCCAGTAACGACTTGAACGCCCTCTATGGGTCGAGGATATGCTTCTCATTCAATTTTCTTATAAATTGGCAAACAATGTCTTTTAAAATCAGATTCCCAGAATGTATTGTTGTCTTTCTTTATGAAATTGTGTATTCAAATTGTGAATTATTCGATGAACAAGTCCACTAAGATGCATCTCAATAGTCAATTAGGGGTGACAATTTGGGACATGATTCATTTATTCGTTCGATTCGATTCGCTTTAAAGCGAATACGAGTTTGAAAAAATGGATTCGTTTAATAAATTGGTCAATTAGATTCGATTCGTTTATTAAACGAATCGAATACTAATTAAGCTCATTGATTCGTTTATTCGTTGAAGATTCGTTTTATTATTTTCTTTCACTAGTTATTGTTATTTTTCAATTAATATTCGAGAAATTATGGCTAATTACCATAGAAAAAATGATATTTTCGATATTTGGTGAGATATTTTTAATAAATATATTAATTATATATTTTATATGTATATATTTATGAAGAATTAATGTAAATCAACTTTAGTAAATTATGATATTAAATAATATCATGACTAAATGAATATTTATATTCGATTCATTTATTAAACGAATCAAATACGAATCCTGATATCATGATTCGTTTAATAAACGAATCAAATACGAATCCATCACATTTCAATTCGATTCATTTAGTATTCGATACAAATTTGATTCGTTGATTCGTTTTTAGAGTCAATGATATATCATCTAAAGAGTCCTTACTCAAGCCATCTCTAATGAATTGAATTTATCTTCGCGATTATCAGACACCATTCCTAAAAAACGACAACGAGTGTGGCACGTCCAATGTGCACATTTATAACAAACACATAATTGTTTAGCTCTTCGTTTTTTAGCATAGGTGATTTTCCCTAAACCAGAGATGTAAGAATCGAAAGAGTTAGACGTCTCACTTGCCATGCGAACCCTTGCTTCAATTACCAAACGAATATCACTAGGAATACCATTTACCATAACAAGCCTCCTTCTTTCAGTGCGTGCTTTGTAAATTTTCATTAGAACATTTTAGGGGAGAGAAGGAAAATTATTATGGAGTTTTGCAAGAGTTTCTTTCATGCCTTGATTGTAGGATATCAGTAATTTTAGGAAACTGAAAGAACCGACTTAGAGTCACGGAGTACCGTTATCCGCTGTTTAACCGGGGTGTAAGATTCTGACAAAAAGAGAAAAGAAAGAAATACTGAAAAACTCAAGAAAAATTAAAAATTAGACAGATACAAAAGAAAAGAAAATAAAATACATCAATCAGAGTACACTGGGTTTGAAAGGAAAATAGATTCTTGAAAATTTGAACACTACAAAAATGGTTTTAGACGTTGTCCGTTCACTTTAAATACATCACCATCCCTAAGATTCTCAATGTCAATAGCTTACATGGGTAAACGTGTTTCACAATAAATGGACCACTCCATTTGGATTTCAATTTTCTAGGAAATAAATGAAGACAAGAATTATAAAGCAAAACTTTTTGACGAATTTCAAATATTTTTCGTGAAATTCAACTATCATGAAAGGCATTAGTTGTAGCTTAAGAATTTTTGCATTCTCATAAGAATCATTCCTTAACTCTTCAAGCTCATTTAATTACAGTTTACGTTCATGACTGGCATTTTCAAGGTTTGAATTGAATGCTTTAATAGCCCAATATGCCATATGCTCAAGTTCTACAAGGAAATGACAAGGTTTTCCATAAACTAAAGGATATAGAGACATTCCTAAAGATGTTTTGAAAGTTGTTCGGTATTCCCAAAGTGCATCAGTCAGTCGAAGAGACCAATCTTTGCGATTTGGGTTGACCGTTTTTTCCAAAATTTGTTTGATTTCCCTATTTGCTAGTTCAACTTGACCATTTGTCTGAGGGTGATAAGAGGTGTAAATTTTATATGTAACTCCATACTTTTTCATTAAGAACTCAAAAAGCTTGTTACAAAAGTGTTTACCTTCATCACTAATAATAGTCCGAGGGATTCCAAATCGACTTAAAATATTTTCTTTTTAAAATTAATCACAGTTTTGTGTTTCGACAAGGAATCGCCTCAACTCATTTTGAGACAAAATCGACTGCAACTAAGATATATAAAAATCCAAAAGACAGTGGAAATTAACACATTAAATCTATTCCCCAACAATAAAAGATTTCGATGACAATGATAGGATTTAAAATCATCATGTGTCTTTTTTAAATAAATCCCAACTTTTGACAATTTTCACAAGTTTTACAGAAAGTATATGTATCTTTAAAAAATATGGGCCAATAAAATCCACACTGCAAAATTTTTACAGCAGTTTTCTTAGATGAGAAGTGACCTCCACATGCTTATGAATGACAAAACTGAATAACACCATTTATCTCATTGTCCGGTATGCATCGTCGAAAAATCTGATCAGTACAATACTTGAACAAATATGGATCTTCCCAGTAGAATCTTTTGACTTCGATCAAAAATTTCTTCTTGACTTGGTGGCTCCAATCTGGAGGTATTTTTTCCTGTTGCAAGAAAATTAACAATATTAGCATACCAAGGCATTGTATTTGTAGAAAATAAAAAATCATCAAGAAAATAGTCATTGATAGGAGTTGTGTCAATTGATGACTCATTTGTGAGTCTCGATAAATGATCTGTAACCACATTTTCTGCTCATTTCTTATCCTTGATTGTGAGATTGAATTTTTGAAGCAACAAAATCCATCGTAGTAATCTTAGCTTTGCATCCTGTTTAGACATCAAATATCTAACAGCAACATGGTCAGAATAAACAACGGTTGAGGAACCAATTAAATATGTTTGAAATTGTCCAATACATATATTACAGCAAGTAATTCTTTTTTTTTGTGGTAGTGTAATTCTTTGTGCATTGTTTAAAGTTCTATTTGCGTAATAAATTACACATGGCTTACCTTCTTTTCTCTGTCCTAATACTGCACCAACTGTATAATCACTAGCATCACACATTAGCTCAAAAGACAAAGACCAATCAGGGGATTGCATGATAGGAGCAGAAGTTAAAAGACTGATAATCCTTTCAAATGATTTTGAAATTCTTCTATCCATTCAGATGTTGCATCTTTTAATAGGAGGTTACACAATGGTCTGGATATGGTACTAAATTTTTTAATGAACCTCCTATAAAATCATGCATGTCCTAAGAAAGAACGAATTTCCATGACTATTTTTGGTGGTGGCAATTTAGAGATTACCTTTATTTTTGCCTTGTCAACCTCAATATCTTTAGATGACCCAACGTGACACAAAAGAATTCCTGAATTAGTCATGAAATGATGTTTTTCCCAGTTTAACACAAGTCTTTTTTCTTCACATCTTTTCAAAATATTTTCCAAGTTATTCAAGCAAGTATCAAATGAGTTCCCAAAAACACATCGTCCATAAATACCTCTAAACAGTGTTCAACCATGTCACTAAATATGTTTAACATGCATCGTTGGAATGTTACTGGTGCATTACAAAGTCCAAAAGGTATTTTCCTAAATGCAAATGTTCCAAATGGACATGTGGATATGGCCTTTTCCTGATCTTCTAAAGCAATGTGAATCTGATAATAACCTGAGTAACCATCAAGAAAGCAATAGTATGGATGTCATGCCACTCTTTCTAAAATTTGGTCAAGAAATGATAAAGGAAAATGATATTTTTCTACTAGTGTCATTTAGTTTTCTATAGTCAATGCACATACGCAAACTAGATGGAATTCAGGTTGGAATTGATTCCCTTTTATCATTCTTTACGATATTTATTCTAGACTTTTTAAGCACAACTTGTGTAGGACTTAACCATTTACTATCGAAGATATGGTAGATAATACCTACATCAAGAAGTTTAAGAACTAATGGTTTTACCACTTCTTTCATATGAGGGTTCAATCTTCTTTGGGGTTGATGATATGTCCTAGCATTATCTTCTAAATGTATTCTGTGTGTGCAGATCAAAAGATTAATGTCTTTTATGTCTTTTAAAGTTCATCCAATTGCCAGTTTATGTTCTCTTAACACATTTAACAACTTACCTTCTTGATTGCTTTTGAGTGAAGAAGAAATTACCACAGGATATGTTTGTACATCTCCAATAAATGCATACTTCAATCCTTATGCCAAAGTCTTTAACTCCAATTTGGGTGCTCCCTTATGTTTTTCTTCTTCCAACGCTCATAGTTCCTCAAAATTTTATTTCTCTCCATCATCTTCCAGTACCTGTGTAGAATCAAGTAAAAAATCATTAGGAAAATCTGAATCTAATTGCGTACTTGATTCAAGAAAATTAGCAGTATAAATTTCCATGTGATCAAATAAACTCCCATGAATATGTTCCTCCAAAATTGGTTCAATTAATTCTATGCTCTTATTTTCATTATCCTCATCATATGGTTGTTTCCACATGTTAAAAACATTAAGCTCCAATGTCATATTGCCAAAAGATAAATTCATGATTCCATTCCTACAATTAATTAAAGCATTAGTTGTTGCTAAAAATGGGCAACCAAGTATTACATGAATTGGCTTATAACTGTCTGCTAATGGTTGTGTTTCCAAGACAATAAAATCCACATGATATATGAATTTATTGACTTGTAATAACATGTCATCCATAATTCCTTTCGGTACCTTGATTGATCTATCGGCAAGTGAAAGAGTAGTTGAGGTTGGTTTTAACTCGCCAATATTAAGTTGTTGATAAACCGAAAATGGAAGTAAATTTACACTAGCTCCAAGATCAAGCAAAACATGTTCAATTTTTTGATTTCCAATAATACATGAAATAGTTGGACAACCAGGGTCTTTGTATTTTAATGCATTATTGGTTAAGAGAATTGAACTTACCTGTTCAGCTAAAAAAGCTTTTTTTCTTACCCGATGTTTTCTTTTAACGGTGCACAAGTCTTTCAGAAATTTGGTATAAGATGGTATCTATTGGATGACATCTAACAAATGATTATTGACCTTTAAATTTTTGAATATTTCATATATCTCTGAGGAATGGTTCAATTTCTTTATTTTTAATGCTTGAGGAAATAGAGGCGCATGAAAAAAAATATTATGATCAATGATAGGTAATGGTTCATCAACTTCTTCCTTACTCTCTGAATCTGATTTATTTTCAGCTTCACGAGGTTTAATAATAGGTCTGTGGATGACCTTACCACTGCGAAAAGTAATAACATATTTGACTTGGTCTATGTGTTGACTACTGGAACTACCCTCATAAGGGTTTTGATGACTTTTGGGGTTTGGCTGTGGTTGTGCAGGAAACTTTCATTTCTCATTAGTGGTCAATACATATGTGATTTTGGAGAAAGTATCTTTCAGATCAATCAATGTTTGCACATTTTGGTTATTGATGGCTTCTTGTTTCTTAATAAATGCATACAGGGTATCATCAAGGGTTTTCCTAGGCGGTGAGACATATGGTGCATAATTCTGGAAGTTTTGGAAATTCTGGTATACCTGAGGAGGTTGTTGCAATGGTTGTGTTTGGTCATCATTCCTCCCATTGAAGTTTGGATGGTTTCTCCAACTAGAATTGTAGGTTTGGGAGTATGGGTTTGGATTTGGTCTCTTGAAGGTGTTTATGGAACTAACTTGGTCGTGGAGACATTCTTGTAGGGCTGGCAAGGTTGGAAAAACTCATGTGACAAGTTCATTTGAATTACAGATTTGACATGTGACTTCTTAAATTGACTTGACATGATCACTCTTCCTCATTTCTAATGCCTCGACTTTTTTAGCTAGAGATGCATATTTAGCAGAAATATCATGGTATTCTCTAAGGTTAAACATACCTCTACCAGATGAATGTAGTTTTATAGGCGACTCATAAGTAACAGCTGTATCCCATTTTTGTGCATTATCTGTTATGTGTTCTAGGTAATCTAGTGCATCTTCGGGATTTTTGTCCCTAAACTCACAATTACACATTATTTCCACTACTTGTCTACCTTGGGGTGTTAAACCCTCGTAGAAGTAGGAAACCAACCTCCATGTTTCAAACCCGTAATGTGGATAAATATTCAATATTTCTTTAAATCCCAACATTGGTAAAGTGTTTCCCCCGACTCGTATGTGAAAGTTGTGATTCTCCTTTTAAACGAGTTTGTCCTGTCAGAATGAAAGAATGTTTTTAGAAACTGCTATTGCAAATCATCACATGTTATGATGGATCCTGACCTAAGGTTCTGCAGCTAAATTTTAGCTTTATCCTTTAAAGAAAATGGAAAAAACTTGAGTCGAATTATATTCATTCTGTAATTTTGGTCAGTGTAAGTGTTACATACCTCTTCAAATTCCCTTAAGTGTTGATAAGGATTTTCTGATTCTACACCATAGAATGTGGGTAAAAGTTAGATGACATCTGGTTTAAAATTGAAACGTGATGCATCTGGGGGAAAATAATACAAGATGTTGATCCTGTCCTAGTGAGATTCATGAATTATCCGAGTGTCATATGATGATTAAGATCGTCATGTTGAGACTCGTTCTCTTCATGATCAACTGGATTTTCAACTCGGGCATGTGGATTTTCATTTTGGTTCTCGGCCATTTTGACTGACGATAAAGGTGATGAAGACTCTCTATTTGATCTACCGCTAGATGATCGAGACCAATATCTCATTCAACCTAAATGCAGACTATATGTTAAAATTTAAAAATACAATACTTACAAAAAAAAGAAAGAGAAAAAATTAATAATAAAAATAAACAAGTGGGATAAAATTAAAATAAAATACAAATGCAGTGATTAGATCTAAAAATGTCATCTGATTCTTGTCAATTCAGATCTCAATTGAATTTCTCGTTTAGCTGTCTCAATCTCTCGAATTAGAATCTCACAAAAATTTATGGAAGAATCTCTAGATGAAGATGGTTCAAGAAATTCTTTGGCAAAATGAAAGCTCCATTTTAATTGATTTTTTTTGTCTATTGTAACCTTGAATAACTAAGTACAGGGTTTGTCTATATATAAGATGTCTAGATTCAGGATTCATTTTGGATCAATTAGGACATTTTTATCTATACAAATGTAAAGAAAATGAGATGCATAAAATACAACAAAAAAAAAAAGAAATAAAAAGACAAGTGAAAAAATAAAAAGAAAGAAAAATTATTATTTTATATATTAAATTATAATCCCCGGAAACGGCGCCAAAAACTTGACACAATCACAAAGTGGTTTTTTACTCCCAAGTATAAGAGTGTCGAAGTAATAAAATAACTCGGTAAGTCCGGGGTCAATCCACAGGGAACAGATTTAGTAAAACAAAATAACAGTTCGAGTGAAATAAAAATGTTTGATTTGTTTGAAGTGATGGAAAATTTTAAATTGAACTGCAACAATAAATTAAAATGCTGGGGCAAGAAGATCCACTCGTAATAGTTCAAATATAGAGAAATCTTACTTTTTATAATATACAGATTTTCATTATTATCCAGTTAATTTACTTCATGAATTAATTATGTCAAAACATATAAAACCAGTCATAAAGGCGGTGATAACATTTGTCTATAACAAGTCCAGTTAGGTACTCAATTATGCCAAATAAATAAAACCAGCCATAAAGACGGTAACAAAGTTTGTCAATAATTCATCCAGATTGAAATTACTTATTCAAATTAAAATTTATATATTATAATATAAATAATATTAATCTATATTCTCATATTAAGAGCTTTACCCTTTACCCCAACATGATGAAATTAGCTACTAATGATTTGAAGAAAAACATGCATAATTTTATTACCGAAAGAAAAAGAAATTGCAAAAAAACTTTAAAAAAATAAACACACAAGACACCCTCTCACAATTTCTACAATAGAACTTTGAAAAAAAGCTTGAAGAAAAATGAGAGGTGAGGACCTTTATTTATAGTAGAATTGCTTATCTCTCAATTATTAATTACAACTTTCCAAATCAAATACAAACAACAAACTTTTACTAATTTATTTTTTTCTTTTTTCTTTTTTGATTTTTTATTGATAATTTTACAAAAATTATCACAATTCACCTAACATTTCAACTTTTATTTTATTATTTTTTTTATTATTTTTTTATTATTTTTTAACTTTATTTTCTAATAATTAAAATTACATGCAACACACATTGACGCTTCACCAGTTTCGACCTTGAAAACCTCATAAATAGAAACTCTTGTAAACAGCACAACTGTAGATATTTGAGTCTTCTTTCATATGGAACTAGAATTGTCTCAATCCGATATCGAAGTAAAATGTCATGGCCAAATTACGAAAAATTATGCAAAGCTGGAATTTTTGAAATTGTACACTGCTAGAACGCATTTTCAAGTTTTTGGCCTCGAAAATCCAAATTTCACGTCCATTTTTCTAGTTATGCATCCAAAGTATTATTTCACTTACATAAGAATAAACATCACAATAAAAATATATATAATATAAATTTAATTATTATTTTCCAAATGTGCTAAATTAAGAAGATTAATGAAATTATAAGTGTAAAATGATTAGTTTCTCTTTTAATAAGTGTACACTTTTTAATGTTCATCAAGCATTTCGTGACAAAACCACCTAATATAAGGACTAAATAATTTAAATAAAAAATAGTCAGTGTCTTCCATCAAAACACAAACTTATTACATATTGACTCGATCTAGTCCTAAGTCTTGAACATGATGAAGATGTACATGTTAACCTGAAACACTCACAGAAAACATATCTTTGAAAAGCAAGGGAAATAATAAGAACATAAATGCATAAAATAAAATACACTTGTAAAAATATTTAGAACAGAAAAATGTATTAAATAGTTCAAAACAATTCAATTTCCATTAACGTTCAAGTTAACAGTATTTTCCCCTTAAGAATAAAGTCAATACAAGTCATATCTCCCCATATATGCACTACTTGGTCAAAATATACCAAAAAACACATAATGAGGACATAGTCGTAAAATGACATGTATAGTCATGTATTAACAAAATAGAAAACACAAAATGCAAAATACGGGGAAAATAAGAAACACATATAACACACATACATGAGATGCAATGAGTCACAGAGAGTTACACATCCCAATGGCTGACCGAATGGACTCAAATTGAAGGTTTTCAAGAGGCTTAGTGAGGAGATCAACTAATTGGTTCTCGGTGGGATGATACTCAATGGAAACCACCTTGGACTCAACAAGCTCTCGAATGAAATGGTGCAAATGTTAATGTGTTTGGTGTGAGAATATTGAACTGGATTTTTTGATATGCTAATAGTACTAGAGTTATCACAAACACAATCATAGTGTCTTAAGTAATTATATAATCACTCAATTGTTGCTTCATCCAAAGAAGTTGAGTGCAATAGCTACCAGCAGCCATGTATTTTGTTTCAGTCATGGACAACGATATGGCATTCTGCTTCTTGCTCATCTACGCTACGAGATTAGTACCAATGTAGAAGCATCCTCCAGTCGTGATCTTTTTATATTCTGCGCAACCAGCCCAATCAGTATCAAAGTATCCAACAATGAAAGTATTAGGGCTCTTATAGTACATCAGGCCATATTCGATATTGCCACGAACGTATCGAATGATACGTTTGATAGCACTCAAGTTGGACTCCTTAGGATACGCCTGAAATTGTGCACATACTCCTACAATTAAGGCAATATCAAGTCTTCTTGTTGTTAAATACAACAAGCTCTCAATCATACTCTTGTACAGTGTGTGATCCACAATGGTTTCGGTTGGGTAACTCGTAAGCTTCACTAGTACTCATAGAGTTCTAGTATGCTTCTTACTTTCTAAGCTGAATCTCTTAACAATTCCTAACATACTTGGATTACGAGACAACTATCTCATTTTTAAGTTGATTAACTTGGAGCACAAGAAAAAAAAATTGAGCTCGCCTACCATGTTCATCTCAAATTTCTGTGTAAAGCAGTTTATGTAACACACAATAGCGCAAATATGAATAGTGAAAGAATTAAATAAAGCACATAATGGTCTCTATATTATTACAACATTGATAAAAAAAATAATAATGAAATAAATATGTGCAAGCCTCACATGGGCCTGGTCACGGAGAGGCCGGCCGAACATGGCTATGGTAGGCCGTATATAATGTTCAATGTCTGATCGAACTTGCTAGGAGTCTGGCTGGATGTTATACGTAACTCAGAAACGCGGAATCATAATAACAACAAGTAAAATAACATTCAACATAAAATGACATAATAAATAGTAAGTGACAATAATTCCATGAATAAGATAACAATGAGTCCAGTAACAATAAATAAACTATTTTAATAACAATTAAACAAACTAAACCATGCATTCGGTTGGATTGGCCTCAAAGAGACCTGGCCGGAAATGACCCAAGGTCGGCCATATATAATTGTGTATGTCCTACCGGACTTGATAAAGTCAGGCCGGACATACTGCGCAGTCCAAAATGCATGAACATTCACATGTAAATACAGATATAATAAACATGTATTTTGGATATATTCATAACGAAATAGGCATGTCCCAATGGTCTGTGTAGTTTATCCCGAGTGGCAAACTACTACATTACCATCTATTCGGAATTGGCTATGGAACTTACATCTGGGTTTCCATCATATATACCATAATGGGTGATTCGTCGGCCGGATATAAGGCGTGTCCGGCCAGACATAATATATGTCAGGCCGGACAAACTTGGAAAATCATATAGTAAGTAGACAAATCATGCATATTAATCATATCTTAGCCAGTAAAATAAACATATGCATATTAATAGTTAAAGCACATAATAAAACAACTAATTATGCATAATTTAACAGTGACGGGGCGTAACATAAAATAACTGTAGGCATTGCATTTTTGCATGTGAAACCCGATGATGAGTCTCAGTTGGAGGCACTACCTTTTTAGTCGAGTCGAGATTGCGGGAAAAGGTTGTCGGAAGGGAATCGGCATTTCGTTAAATTTTATCTGCATGTTTAGCTCCAAGCGCTCGCTCGTTGGACCTCCGTTTTAAAGCACATTTAGCCTAAAAAACCCGCAAACACTTACCTTGGCCCAAAACCCCACATCCAAGCCCATCTCACCCAAGCCCAATCCAAAATAATTAAAACCTTTAAAATACATGTCACAAATTAAATTAAAGTTAACTAATTTAAAATTAAATTAAAATCCAACACAAATTAATTCCAATTTAAATTAAATTAAAACAAATTAAATTAAATTAAATCTAAATTAAATTAAACAAATATTTAATTAAAATCTAATACCAAAATTAAAATAAATCACTTCCTAATTTAATATATCACTCACCAATTTAAAATATTTACTCACCTAATTAACAAATTAAATGCCTAATTAAAATCAATCCTAATCAATTAAATATATTGTATTCCTAATCTAAACCAATCAAATATTCAACCTTCCTAATTCACCAAAATTTGTCCCCTAATCAAATATATATTTTCCTTTTGTGACACTAATTAGATATTACAAATCCCTATCCATGCAAACCCTAATTGAAACCTATAAAACACACATTAATCAACCCTAAGAGATTACTCTGACTCACGGCAAACAATAAAAAAACCTAAACTCCTTCATAGTGCACTGCCACCTACACGCACAAATTTCCCTCAGTAGCCAGCCTTACCACGCCATTATCCACAGACCGACTGCACCATACGTAGCCATCAGCTTCATTCATGGCACCCACTGAACACGTAGCAGCCGCTGCCATAGACCATTCACGCCCATTGCCTTGTTCATGCCCTTGCCTTGTTCACGCGCACCACCTCACCTGACCCCACTAGACCGAATCAACATACAGCCCTTGCTTCAACACGTCAATAGCCATTCGCAACCACGTTCACAGTCCTAAAAAACCAACCTGCTAACTGTCAAGAGAATCTCCCATAAACAACACACAAAAGCCCCTAAACACCGAAACTGTCCAGTATTGCACCCAGAAATTGTCCCAAAACTGCACTGAAAAACAGTCCAAAAACCGCCCAAAACAGTGAACAAAAACTGCACTTTAAACATTTGAACAACCGAACAAATAGTAGCCCGATACCCATTAAAACCGCACAAAACAGTCCATAAATGCACCTGAAGCAGTGACCAGAAAACCGCGAGGAAATAGCAGCAAAATGGAGTGAAAACATTGAGTAAAATAGCAAAACAGCGAGGTAAAACGGAAACCAGTAAACCAGAAAAGTTGCGGAGTGATAGCCCTTCCGACGGCCGTGAAACGCGAGTCCGAAAGTCGAAATAAAAGGTTAGACCTGAGGGTATTTCTCACATTTGTTTTCTATTTTATTTTCATTATTTATTGAGTATTGTTAGCATGATTGTTATGTTAAAATGCATGTTGTGGCCCTTGAGTAGATAAATATGCATGGATTACGAAATATTGTATATTGTGGCATTGGAATAAAATGAAAGATGTGTCAACTCTCGCGGTATATCGGATGGAAACCCGGACATAAATTTCATAGCCGATTCCGATGGACGGTAGTATGATCTGTACTCGGGATACAACTCCACGTACCGCTTGAGTAAACGGCACTTTCTTTTGTTTTATGTTGCTTTGATTTATTTATTATTCATCATTTAATTCCGCATGTTACTTGTTTATGCATGATTCGATCGAGCGCGCATGGGCTTAGTAAGTCGGATTAAAGGTCCCCTATTTGGAGGGGTTAAAACCCTTTACCACGATGCTTTACCGCGCCGGTTGATGTGTGTTTGGTTTAAAGTAAGATATGTTCAATCGGGCATACCAATTTTGATATCATTGTCTTTATTCTTTGTATGCATGATGCGATCGAGCGCATGGGCTTAGTAAGTCGAATTAAAGGTCCCATATTTGGAGGGGTTAAAACCCTTTACCACGATGCTTTGCCGTGCCGGTTGATGTGTGTTCGGTTGAAAGTAAGATATGTTCAATCGGGCACACTAAGTTTGATATTATTGTCTTTACTCTTTGTATGCATGATGCAATCGAGCGCATGAGCTTAGTAAGTTGGATTAAAGGTCCCCTATTTGGAGGGGTTAAAATCCTTTACCACGATGCTTTGCCGCGCCGGTTGATGTATATTCGGTTGAATATAAGATGTGTTCAATTGGGTATACGAAGTCTCATATAGTTATCTTTGTCTTTGTACGCATTGTAATGGAAAGCGCATGAGCTTATTGTGTTGGACTAAAAAGGTTCTCCATTTGGGGGAAGAAAAGCCTAAAAGGCTACCTTTACCACGATATTTGCCGCGTCTTTCATATATTGGATGCATCACCTACCTTAGTCTTGGCTTAACGTATTACAATTCATATATCCATGTCATGATAGCATTTGAGTATTATTTCTTGTGGTATATCGGATGGAAACCCAGACATAAACTCCGTAGCCGATTCTGAATGGACGGTAGTGCGGTCTGTACCTGGGATACAATTCCACGTACCACTTGGAAAAGTGCTCACATGTGTGTTTGTGTCCATATTAGTTATCTTCTTTTGCACCACGTCATAGCATGCTTACTTTAATGCCTAATTGCATCCTTAAGTGTCTTTTTGCATTATGTACTTAGTTGACTCTTTTATTTACGCATGGACATGTAATGGCTATTTGTTTATGCTTCCGCACATATAAGTATGATATGTCTATGAAATCACATGTTCGCCATTATTTGATTCGCTTTTATGTGTGCTTGCGTGGTTAGTGTGTGCTTGTGTTTCCATGAATACAATATGCCAATGAAGTTGTATGTTTGTTGCTACTTTGATTTATTTTCAAGCATGCAATCTTAAATGTGAAATATATGCAAAGTTAGGTGTAAGTTTTAATTTTGCGCATATGAATTTAGAAGCATGGTACTCTCGGAAATAAGTGTTACTTAAGCTTGATTAAATTATTACACAAATCCTTTCATTACAAGTGACATAAGTAAGGGACCATTCCGAACCCAACGGTTTGAGGTCTTCCCTTGCGAGGGGTGAGTGCGGCCTTAAATCTCATTTTCCCGGTTCACACCGGGTGGCGACTCCATTATTCTCCGGTTTAGTCCCTCGTGGCTACTCCGTACTCCCAACCGGGCCGCGAGCCGGGACAGCATGCGTCGCCCAGTTCCTGTGTTCCCACAATAACTAATCATGCAATTAACTAGAGAAAGCAGTAACTACGACCACCATGTGAGTAGTCTACCGGATGTGTGTGCATGTCCAGTCGAACGTGGTGTATGTTCGGTCAGAGATACTATGTCAAAAACAGAATCTTAAATATGCTTATAAATGATAAATGGTGCCCTTAGGTCATATTGTTTCTATGCAGTTTGGCTCAGGAGACGTCTCTGAATGTCAGGTAATTACCAGATTCGTACCAAGGGAAATGACTCTAAAAATTAGAGGATTCTCTCTCTTTCTCTCTCATTCTCTTTCAGAATTTTACAGGGATTTATTTAGGATTAATCTTTAGGGTCTTAATGTAAATGGGAAGCCATTTTTTTATAGTGAAACAACTGAGTCTAAAAATTGAAGGGGGAGTATGTTCCCTCTTCCTCCAGTCTGTCTCAAGTGATTAACAATCAAAACGTCAAATACAGCTCAAACCATGTCCGGCCGGATGTACATTTTGGGATATACTTATGGCCGCACGTATCAAGCCTATAATTCTATCTGTTTAAATTTTACAATGTGTTGATAGCTTAATAAATATCCGACCGGCTTTTAAATTTGAATTATATGTCTGACCGGAAACAATCAGGTCTTTTAACTTCAGTAAATGATAATCTACTCGCTCAGTGACAGTTGTATATTTTCAGGCCGGATGTAGGGTTTTCAAGCCATGTCCGGCCGGATGTTCTGGTTAGAGAGAAGGTAGGTCGGACATATGTGATATTCGGCTAGCTTTTGGGCTAAATTCCCCGCAGTTCCTTTCTTCTCTGGCATCCATCCTTATAATTTCCCCAATTTACAGAGGGTGTCCCTGTAAGAGACTCATCATCGAGCTCTGGATAAAAATACAGTGTCTAGAGTGGTGAGTCTTTCATACAAAGTTCTAAGAGCTTGTTTGAGACCATACAAGACTTTCTTCAACCTGTAGACGTAATCAGGGTGATCAATATCCACAAAGTCTATGGGTTTGAAGAATATCATTCAAAAAGACACTATTGACATCCATTTGATACAAAGTATGAATCTCATAATACATGCTACTACCAAA
This sequence comes from Zanthoxylum bungeanum, assembly GCA_019454045.1. Lineage (NCBI taxonomy): Eukaryota > Viridiplantae > Streptophyta > Magnoliopsida > Sapindales > Rutaceae > Zanthoxylum > Zanthoxylum bungeanum. Next base: position 14,780 of record SKCR01027146.1, on the reverse strand, counting down.
AGAATACAGGTGGATTCTAACCTAGCAAACGGAACAGATGTCTCATCAAAGTTCATCACTTCCACCTGAGTATACCCTTGGGCTACTAGCCTAGCCTTATTTCTAGTGATGGTACCAAATTCATCAGACTTTGATATGATCCAAAGCGGAAACAAAACCTCGAAAACCTATTTCACTATTTTGTTGGGACATAACCTTCCAAGGTCTAGCAAACCCTTAGGGATCTCATTATAAGAACTCTTGATGATGCTTTAAAAGAAATCTGAATAGCTTTTATACTCGCCACAAAGGTCGCCAATCCTTTAAAGAGTTGAAGAGAATCCACCCTTCGATGTTGTGCTCTCACAACTACACCAAGAACAAGCCTCACGACAATAACACTCAATTTTAGGGCCAACAAAATCTGAGTTTAAATAATACATGTGTACCGTAATTTTTAATATAATTAAAGATATTAAATATTAACACTAATCCTAATCCAATTAAAACCATAATATGCCCCATATATAATAAATAAAACCTAATCCTAATTGCCCACAAACTTTCACCAATTGCATGGTTCACGTCCAACAAAACTGAATTGCTACTCCAATTGCATGGCTCACGTTGATGAGGAAAATTTGGGAAGAAAAATTTAATACTAATTTTTCTAATGTTGTTTTAACGTGAATTACGGCCATTAAAAATATCTAACTCGTACTTGCCCCCCAAGACAAGTATCCTAACTAATAAAAATAAAAGAAAATAACTAATGCCACATTCGGCCAAATATAAACACTTTTGATCTACGAGGCCTCTTCATGTAATTATTGAATCCCTTCATATTATTACCAGACTTGATATACATGGATCCACTTTTACTCACACTTGACTTGATAACTTTGAGCTTGAATTCTTAGACATCTTCTCAAGAACTGAAGGTGGATTAGATCCTTGGATCGCGTCATTAGTTATCATAGTCAAATTGTCGATACCTCAATCACATAGAGTGCAGTCACAATTGTGACCTCAGTCACATTGTCGAACATCGGTCACATTATCAACCTTCGGTCACATTACCAACCTTCAATCACATTGAACACGGTCAAAATTATGACTTCAGTCATATTACTGATCCTCAATCATATTAATTATCTCAGTCGCATTACCGACTCTCAATCATATTACTGACCCTCAAGCATATTAAGTACAATAACATTATGACTGTATATTTTACCTGCTGTCATAAAATGACTGTCAAGTAGGTGTGTGTCTAGAGATGGTAATTTTTCACATAAATCCGCAAACCCGCAAAAATCTGTCCGTAATGAGTAGGATTTGGAAAGCATTTAAGCGGGTTTGGTGCAGGTTGGTAAATTAAAACAAAATCCTTGCGGGTTTGGTGATCGGTGGTAAACACACACGTAACGCAAACGCACGTATCGCTCAAGTAGTATAAAAATATCGATCCCACAATGACTTAATTTCTACTGTTGTTATTAAATATTGATTCTATATATTTATAGGTATCTAATTAGGGTGAGAAAGGAATGATTGCTGATTGGTTGGTTGAATGTGGATTTTCTAAATAAATAAATAAATAAAAATATAAAATGAAACAAAGGAAATAAAGATAACAAACATCTAGGGTTGTGATTTCACACAATATTATTCTAATGATGAATTGATTCTCTTATATATGTGTAATAAATTAGTTTGTTAACCTGGAACACGAAGATATGCAAAAGCCTCTATCAAGTAACCTAATTAGCTATATGCCTATGTTAACCAAGAAACTCCGAATTCATTAAGATCAAGTTCAAATTATGGCTACCCACGCCCGATAAGTATATGTCTATCCTGGAAGGAAATCTACTCTAAGGGAAATCTACCCTAAGATGAGATCGTGAGCTATTGAATCTAAGACTGAAACCTAAAATCCATTCGTCAAGTTCATTTTAAGTTTACCACATCAATCTTATTGGTGATCAGGCAACAAGAAGTATCAAGCTTAAGATTCAATAAACAAGCCTAAAGTATTACCCATTATATTAGAAAATCAATTATTAAATCGTGAATATTGTGTTTCATCACTTCCTTAGATTAAAAATAAAATGTTGGGGTTAGGGGATCCATCTTTACTATTTCAAATCTAGAAATCTCCCTTATTATAATATATAAATTTACATTATATTACCAACCGACCATATAACGTGTTCTATCGGCAGCATGTGATGGTGACACGTGTCTGGCGCACGTTAGCATAATTTGCTGTGATGTTGACACGTGGCAGGCTCACATTTATAGCCAGCGCATTTTAGCAAAACTTCTCTGATTGGTCCACGTGTCCTGGCGCACGTTAGCAGACTCCAGCGCAGTTAGCGGTCGCGACGCGTCGCGACACCCAAATGATAGTTTTACCCTTTTATCCATTTTTCACTGTTTTTGGCCTCGAATCACCTCCAGAGAGTCCTGAAACTTTATTTATCTATAAAATAACACAAACACATCAAAATATTCACAAAACTCAAGAAACTATACAAAATATTAGGTCAAATGAGTGGGAAATAGTGATATATTTACCACTCATCACACCCCCAAACCTAACATTTTACTAGTCCTCGAGCAAAACAATAAAATAACATAAACATCTTTAAAATAACATTAAACTAAGCCACTTTCATAGGGATCACAGTTGCATTTAGCGTATGCAACAAGCCTTTAAACCCCTAGGTGTCCCTAATGGACGAGTTGTAGTCTCGTGAGGGCTTACAGCGACGATACCCACAAACGTCAATAAAAAACTAATGCACACAAAAGCAAAAAGACAAGAGAAAAGAGAATAAACAAGTTAGTGACTAAACATGTGAAACTTCTTATCCAAGTTAATAGTTGTTTTCTTTCTTTCTAAATTACTGAATAAGTAAATTCTCCGATTATTTTTACCATTCTCCATATACACAGCCAACAAAATATTAATCAACTCATTTTCCCCACAATAGTCACAAGTGTAGTTGAGAACGAGTAATATTTTTGTCCTAAAGTTATATCAGAATTCACACATTTTTTAAGCAATGGAATATTTTTATGATTTTTATGATTTTTTTTTAATTATTTAAATACAATATCTTCCATCCATGTAACGAGCTTTGGGCCAGTGACTCCCAAACCAGTTGGCTTTAGGGCACCAGGTGTTAAAACACCCCTATAGACTTAATAGATCGGATTTCAGATATATATATTTTTTCTAACATCTTCGATCCATGTAGCGAGCTTTGGGCCAGTGCCAGTGACTCCCAAACCAGTTGGTTTTAGGGCACTAGGTGTTAAAACACCCATACGGATTTAATAACTCGGATTTCAGATGTTTTTTTTTAATCCCATCATTTTTTAGATGCTTCCTCCAATTAAACTAGAGCACAGAATATTACAAACTAGTCAATTAAAACTCATGTCCGTATGTTACCATGTATGTTGATAATACCTGTCAACTGAGCATATGAAGATCCATTTTAGTCAGTTTTATGGAGAATTCACAAATTAAATAATTTAAAAGGAAATAAACAAAAATTAACTTGTTTCGAAATAGGTTGAGATACGTCTCAGGAGTGGAAATTCCTTACACAACTATCTCACACCAATTTCACCTGATTAATAAAATTAAAAACACGAAAACACAAAATATTTTTTTAAAAAATTTTTAATTTTTTTGAAAATTTTTGACTAAAAATAAAAATAACATAAAAACAAGATACTAGTCAACTATTCCCCTCCCCCAAACCTAAATGAGACATTGTCCCCAATGTCTTAAAAAGTAGAAGAAGAGTTTGGAAGATAGTACATGGTTAGCTGAAATTCTACATCTAAAAGGAAAATTAAAGGTTAAGATCCAGATTAATCTGACGATTCTTACCACGATCGTTATCAGACCAGTTAATCTTAGAAAGGATAGTGTAGATTTATGGTTCAAATGCTAAGATTTGGAAAATTAAATCCTGGGCAGTTCTGGCAGTGAAGAGGAGTTCTTTTACAGGTTTGACACGAACCCATTTCTTCGGGCATCATCAAGAAACACACAAAGAAAATCATAAAATCCATCAGCATTAAACAGTCCAATTGGTTTATGGTGTATGTTCAAGTTCACCCAAGATAATACTGTAAAAATTTCCTCCATCGTGCCCAAACCACCTGGCAAAGCAATAAAAGCATCAACATGTTTAATCATTTCTACCAGTCGTTCAGACATACCCGGCACGATCAGTTCTTCTCTGTTTGATGGTCCTATAAGATTCGCCTCCGCCAAAGGTTTTAGGATGATTCCCAAGACTTGACTGCCTCCCTCCTGTACAGCCCTTGAAACTATCCCCATTAGTCCAAGATTGCCACCGCCATATACTAAGTGCATATTCCTTTCGGTAATGACTCGACCCAATTATTGTGCTGCTGCAACAAACTCTGGCTTAGAACCAACACTAGTACCGCAAAACACACAAATATTTACAACTCGTCTTCTTAAAGTGGCTTCCATTTTTATGTATTTCTTTCTCAGTATTATTATATGTGTTGTGAGAAAATGAAAGATATTATATTTGATTAAATGAATGTTTGGAAAAAAAATATTATATTTTAAAACTATTTAATTATTTGTACATATGTGATGTGTGGTATAAATAATAAAAAATATAGAATAAATTTTTTTATAAAATTATTAAGTGAATTTGAAATTGAATAACACTAGATTGAAAAATTACATATAATAAAAAAAATGGGTGGGGCGCCCGCTCAAACCAAGCAATAGGCCACCACTCAAGGCGATGGGCACTCATTTCTTTTAAATTTTAATTTTTTTTATATTTTTAAATTAAAGATTATTTGGTCAAACTATATATATATATATTTTGTTAAAAATATTTTGTGAAATTGAGACTAATTTTGTATTTGACAAGATCAAACATGTCAATTTTGTAAATTCCCAAAATATTTTAGAATCTAATAAATTACTAAATTATATAGTTGGGCCCTGCTCTCAATTTATGTTAGTTTCTTCCCTGTTCGAAGGGTCAGGACTTCTAAAACTTCCAAACACCGATTTGACTGTAATTGTTTCTGGACTTGTATTGGAAATTTCCCGAGAATTTTCGTGATGAATTCTTTTATCAACATCGAATAATTTCGTCTTGCATTGCAGCCACTTAATATGATTATTTTGTTACAGCCTCTGCTTTATGGTCGATATGAACACTTAACTAATTCGTGATTAAAATCTGATTTTAAGCAGATTATACAATCTAAGAATATCACTATGTTCATGTTTCATTCATATAGTTATAAATTGAGCAGAGATTAAAAAAGTAATTATATTATATTATAGTATGGCATCAAATTTTAATAAAGCATCCAAACAGACACATCCTGAGTTTGTAAGCTCGGCAAATTATACAAGCAGCTAGCCACAATTTTAAATTTAAGCTCGCTTCAGCAAAACCACCATAATTACCATCATGGCCAATCCACTGAAAGCGGCTCCCACGGTTTTGTCGATTGGGAATGCTCGGGCATCAGCTTTGGCTGAAGTCTTATCTTCTTCTGCTGCTGCTGCGAAACCAAAGATGTTCTGAAGGTAGCCTGCAATATTATTCACCATATCAAGAACAGTGTTCTTGATTGTCTGAAAGAAATCCGTTGGCGAACTTCCAGTTTCTCCAGGTTGGCTTTCAGTGTCACCACATTTGCTTGAATCATATACTTCCTCAAAAATTTCTCGAGATACCTGATATTGATGCATGTCATCTGCAGCAAATTCTTTTAGTTCAGATCCATACCAAGTAAGATCATCAGCTAAGAGAAACCAAAATGAATCCCCTATGTATATGAACTGTATGCAAGAAAAAGAAGGAAAAAATATCTTACTGATTTTCTGGGACTGGATGAAGTCTACAAGTGCTTCATTTTTCAAGACAGCATTCCACACATCAGGGTCACAAGCAATTGAAGCAACAATAGACTGGGTACAAAAAACAAAATTTGAAATTCCTAAATCAAATATATTAGTCAATGAACTTGAACATAGATTTAGATTAGAAAATCAAAAACTTAATACTAGGGGAAATGCATCTAAAGCCACATTATAACAAAACCTACAAAGATAAGAAAAAGATCAACATACATATATCAAGAGGTTAGCAATATATACTTGGACATCTGCGACCAAACTCATCAATGAGTATCTAATTCTGTTGAAACTACATAACACAGCGAGCTAAATCAAACCTGAGCAGCAGGGCTTTCACTGAGCAGTTTAAAAGCTTGAATAGCAGGTTTTGGCACGGAAGCTGATTTCAAGTCACAGGTAATACAGCTCTTTGTCTCCGTATATTCCGAGTTTGCAAGTAATGGCAAGCCGGACACCCCACCAACAATGAATGGATCCCCATGTTCAGATATACTGGAGTTTGAAGATGACAGATAAACCCTAAAAACATAATGTTGATTAAAACCATGGAGGATAATAAATTATGAGAAGCAAACAAAAAAGATAACAGGGTTATAAATCTAAATTTTGATTACTAGAACAGGCAGATAAGTGGACCAATTAGCATTTCCAGCACATGCTATAGCAAATAAGGTAAATTTAGATAGAAGTGCTTTTGATATGATGAAAGCACTTTCAGACACCCAAACACTGGGATGTATCTCCCAGTGTAAAACACTTGGGGTTTCATTTAGTTTGGGGGGAAGTGCTTCGGTTTAAAAGCACTTTCTACAAAAGCATTTCCTAACTAAATACTAATTTCAATTTTCAATAAAGTGATCATACCAACCAATCATTACCCAGAAAAGAAAAATGCCAAAAAGATCAAATTTTTAAGAACATACGACAAATATCAAAACTTAAAATCACATACTTATCCAACGCATCTTTAAGCTCAGCCGTGGCTTCCTTAGCCTCCTCAAGGCTCGGCGCAGCGCCGAACACAACCCTAGGCATCGGCTCAGCTGGTTCCACCAGTAAATCATCCACTCCTCCGGCAAACTCCCAGTCATCCACCATCTCCCATGTCGCCTTCTGCGCCTCCGTGACGTCGCCAACGGAGACTTTCCCGCTAGATATGGTGGCCGCGACGGGGCGCGAAACGTTTCGCAGCGACTGCGCGGCCGGCGTCGCTGAAGACATGAAGCCGCCGTTGAAAACGCCCATTCCCGCGACCTTGCCGGCGGCTCTCATGGCTGCTCCACCTCCCATGTTTGTAATTAATTAAAAATAGAAATATTTCGAGGCACTCGAATCTTTTTGGCCGATGCTTAGCAATTAAGATTTGCTATCACTACCTGGTTGGGTCGCCCCATTTAAGGACTATGTTTATTATTATTTTTTTTTTTCATTTTTCATACGGATAAATTGTAAAATTAATATTCTGTGGTTTTGATCGTCTACGGGTTATCATTCTACATATTCAACAATCACGCTAATGATTTATCGCCACGTCACGATGAAGTAATAGCATCAGCCTCAAACGGGATTTGGTGGATGATGTAGAAAATAACTGGATAGAGAGTACTTTCGCGGCTCTTTAAGATGTTGCCACGTCAACAAGTTAATAGAAGCCAGTCACGTGGATATTTTGGGATTCGACTAGGATCGGAAATATGATTATCGAATTGTTGAAATTCATGAAGCCGTAGCCATTTCCAAACATTGCCATATGTATATCCGACAAGTGGGTTTTGATTTTCAAAAAAAAAAAAAATGATCTTCATGTTGATAAGTTTTAGGGTGGGGCTAGGGTTAGCCCCGGTTCCGAAATTTGATTTTGGAACCAAATCGTAAGATTATGATTTCAGTTCCGGTTTTGGAATCAGCGGTTCTAGTTCCAAATTTCATTAATAAAAAAATATATAAATTAAATTAGTTTTAATTAAATTAATAAATATTACAATAAAAAATATCAACATAATTACGATCTTCATGATAAAATTTCATACTTCACTAATTCATTCTTAATTTTAATTTTAATTTTAATTTTTGCGGTTCCAGAACCGAAACCGTCAGTTCCTAGAACCGAAGATTCCAGGCAGTTCTGGTTCTAGTTCAGAACTGATTCGCGGCCGGGCCTAGGTGGGGCTATTTACACTCTATAAGTTTCTCTTGATTATTAATTTGTACACTCTTCAATATACCAAAATTATCCTCACTTAAATAATTTATATTAATTAATTTTGTTTACTTTACACACTCATAAAAATACTTACATTAAAAAAATATTTAAATTCTTCTACATCTATCTCTCTCATTCCATTAGCATTTTTATTTTTATTTTCATTTCAATTTATTAACAAATACACTCTTTATTCTTATATTATATTATAAATTATTTTATTATTATTATTAGTTATTTGAACACCAAATTACACTAAATCAGGCAGAACAGTAATCCATCAATCAATATGTTTTAGGTTTAGAAGAAAAAGCAAAAAAGAAAACAACAAACAAAAAATTCAAAAAAAAATAAAATATACGTTATTTTTTTTAAAAAAAATAATAATTTCCAACAATAAAAAAAACACTGATATACATTTTCTTCCTTATTTTAATCTTTAAAATTTAACGAACAGCCCCATAAAATTTACCTTAGCATATGTTATTTAAAATATATATATATATTAGTGTTTGAAGAAATGAGAAAGATGGATGAGTGTGTCTAATGAGTGTCCAAAAAAATAATATATATTTATCTATTATAAGTTGTCTTTAATAATAATTTATATTATAAGTATTTTAAAAATAAATATTTTCATTAAAATATGAGTGTCCAAAGGAATTTTAAAGTGAAAATATCCCCACCTTAAGTTTTATCAGTTTAAACTGAATGAATTAAGGATTAATCTCCAATAATTTCTGATTCAAAATGGAAAATACTTGAATATCTAATCCAATCTCCAATGCATTGCCAACTGATCATGAGAGAGTTGTCACATCCTGGTATTTCCAGGCATGTGATGGGCAGGTGACGGCTTAACCATCACCCGAACCCCCTGAGATACACTGCTAGCTGTGCTGAAATGACTGACTCACAATACGCAATCTTGTACACAAACATATCATAACCCGAATGCATATCTATTTCTTATCTTAAATCTGTACACATGAAAATCCACATGCAACTGACATAATACTTGACACATATACAAGGCCTTATGGCTTATTTTGACATCATCTGACACTGATGACTGGGCCCGACTCTGAACTGACGCCCAAGGTGTGTAATGACTGTCGCAGAGTCTCGTCTCCTCCAAGCAATGCCTGAACCGTTGGACAATTATGACCCATAGCATCACTATTTGTAAAAGACATTGTGTTTTTGTACAAATTAAGTGTGTGACAAAGGAAATTGCTATTTTATCATTTTGTAATTAGATTACTTGGATATATATAAATGATAAAAGTCCTTATGATTAATTCCGGATTAATAAGATATGAGACAGTATTAATCCACGAATGGTTTAATCATTAAATATCTCTAGTCGTAGTATTATCGAGACTGGACATCGATAATGCGGAATAGACTAGTATTACACTTGTGCGCGTTATGGAAGCTTAACGACATAGTTCTCATATATTTAAGTATTGGATACTTATGCAAGTGTGATATGAGGTTCTGTTAGCCGTTGGACCGGAAACAGCTTCGCTCTGGATAGACCCCTCGGAATCTCATTGGTAGTATGACTATGTGTCTATGGGAATCCGAATCAGGGTAGGTGTATGTGGTCTTAACCTGAGACTTGCATCGCTAATACGTGCGACAATCAGTACGCTTTGGTTTTAGTCGTTCGGAGCTTTAACAGGTTCTGTGTACGCCTCTTCTGGGTTTATTGAGAATCGTAGTGTATTGGGTGTGATGTCAAGATGAAAGTATCACTTCAGTCATTTGGAGACGATGATCACGCATGATACAGAACTAGTACTCTTAAATGCTGCAGCTATCGGGATAATATGACTAGGTCACGATTATCCGATTACAGAGACTAGTTGATGATGATCCGATATATGCTTCGTACGGGGCAGACACAATTCCAACCATAGGCCTAGCATGTGACATCCGATACTGGATCGTATTACGCAATACATAGTATATTATGCCTGATACAGATTATATATTCCTCGTTGAATATTTCTGGAGAATTGGGTAGGCACGGTGCTTTGCTAGAAGCCAACTATGTCTTGTAAATCGATAAGAATGTGGTACGGGGTACGTACGTGTTCGGATAGTCCGATGACCGTATTTACTGCCAATATATCCAGAGATCTCTTGGGTCGCTTCCCAAAGATTCACCGATGATATTTGACTTGAACAGAATTAATCTGGGATTAATTATGAGAGAAAATTAATCTGAGATTAATTACGGTAGGAATTTATCTGGGATTAAATTCGTATAGAAGAGAGAACGCGATTAATTTGGAATTAATTGGTAAGATAAATTTAATAGTTAAATTGGATTTTACTATTTAATTTATTTATTTGGGCTAAAATAATATATCAGATATATTAATTGAAATTAGATTTCAATACAGAATTAAAATTGTATTTTAATTCAAGCGAACAAATTAATTTGGAATTAATTCGTAAGCGACTATCGTAATAATTTTGCGAAGTATAATTATTTAATTAAATTGGATTTAATTATTTAGCGACGGAAAATTCGTTTAGTCGGATTAAATGAATCCGGGCCCAAAGCTTAGTTGTGTGTTGGAGAAGCCAACCAAATTTTGAATTTCAAAGTGGTGAGACCCACTTGACTTACATCAACTTGTCAAAATTTGATGGAAGTGGTTGAGCTCATTTAATTCCATCTTTCACACAACTAAAGTGTGTTGAACAAGTTTTGATATACTTACTTTTGGTTTTTGGAAAACCAACACACATCAATTTTTGTAACAAGTTGAAAACATAAAATCTATCTTCTCCATCCTTCTTGGCCGAGAGCCTTCTTCTTTCTTTGAAAGTTTTGTTGGAAAATTTTCAAGCTTGCTAGCACATTTAGAGTAAATCAAGGTGATAGGGAAACTCACCATTGGGTTGGAAACACTCAACATAAAGCTTGGAGCTTCCATACATCAAAGAAAGTTTTGAACTTCAAACAATCAATGTAAGTTCTTTCCGCAAACTTACTTATTATATTCACACACAAATCATGATTTAGAGACCTTGGGCATGTCTAGGACACTAACATGAACCTGTGGCCTGCAAAACAATTGGAAAGTGGGGTGGATCAAGTCTTTTCAAAGACCTGATGAATGAATACTGGAGGGCCGATAAAGTAATCTGAAATGAAATACAAGATTAAACTGAAACATAGTATAAGAGAGGGTTAATATACTAAATCACGACAACATAAATAATAAGCTAGGGATCCAATGAAGTAATTGAAATCTGAATACATAACATAGAGATTTGAAACTTAATCTAATTGATAACTGGGTGTATGATTGAACCTAACCTCACTATTCTGAGCTGCTGCCCTGAACCTGACCTGGAGCTGTCATAGATAAATAATATACTTTATGTCATGGCCCTAAACGTTGCATGGTGACTTGAGTCTGCATGAACTATAGTGAGCTATCTGAACTGAGAACTAACTATTGACATCCTAATATGCTAATGTGGGTTGAACCGACGTGATCTGACTTGAAACTGTATAAACTTAACCTGATTTTGAATTCTACATAACCTATACTAGATCTACATGTAATAAAAATTACCTACTAAATATGACTTAATTTTAATTAACTACTTCTGGAATTACCTAAACTGAAAATGCACGTGTTGAATCTGTAATGTAACATGACGTGGATGCATTATTTTTAAGAATGTAATTAATTATGAAAGTATGAAATTCATATCTGAAAATCGATATTAAAATCAATAGTGCTATAAAAACAGCTTCTGAACTCATAAAATATAAACTTGGTTCCTTCTAAAAAATCTATATGGAAATCTTGATGTGAAAATTTGAAATCTCAAGTAATTGGAAAATCTGTAGAAAGCCCGAACTCATAAAAACATAAACTAGGTTCATTCTCAAAAATCTTTGTGGAAATCATGGTGTGAAAATCTGAAATCTCAAGTAACTATAGAATATGTAGAAAACCTGACCCATGGAGGCATTATATGACACCGTCCCCCAAACGCCTAAACTAGTGCCTTGGGGCGTTACGTATCACCGTCCCCCTAAACCTGAAACTACATGTGCACATGACTGTTGTATCTGGTAGAAAACCTGATGCATGGAGGCATTATGTATCGTCATCCCCCCATACGCCTAATCTAATGCCTTGAGGTGTTACGTATCGATGTCCCCCAAGTCACTAAACTAGAGTAATGAGCGCTAGTAAATGCTCTCATTTTGACCCTGAAACTAGGATCTAGGGGCCTTACGTATCATTGAACCCCTAGTCCTGAAACTGCATGTGCACATGTCTGATGTATCCGTCAATTCCATAATCCGTCAATTCCAAATGTCTCTGAGATTGGGTTTTTCCCCCAATCTATAAAGAAAATCATAAAAGAACTCATTTTAAAATATCAAAAGCATAATAACATATCATAATCTTGAAAACTTAAAAATGAGTTCTGACAACTGATATGTATGATTCATGACTAGCTTGAGACTAATAGGTCTAATTTGAGAACACAGCTGACGGAGATGTTGAATTCTTGAACTGCAAGTCTATGAATGAACTGTGAATTATGAAGAACTAAAACTAATGCATGTTGTGACATGGGACATATATGTGAAAAACATGAGGTGGCTAAACTTAAAAACTAATAACCAAATATTTAAGTTGTGATACATAGACTGACACATGAACTGAAAACCGATATGGCTACATAACCTGAATACATAGAATAAATACCAAAACTGAAGTTATAAATTAAAGGCGTGAATGATATCAAATGACTTAAACTGAATTAACATATCTGAAGGCATAAGAGAACTATAAACTAAGTATAATAAACTAATTGCACAAATTTAGAGATAGTATCAAACAGAACGTAAACCACAGAGAAGCAAAAAAAAAAGGATAACATCCACTCACAGACTGATGCTTCTTTACCGACGTGCCTGAATACGGCCGTAGAATCTTGTGAGATGACTATTGAACCTGTGTTTAAGTATGGTTAGCATACCTGAGCTAAAGAAACTACGTTTGGTTTGTGGATGCATGAACATGCTATTTAACTTAGCTAAGTTGCTAATGCTTCTAGACACGCTGATGGGACATTTCGGCGTAGCCGATATAGCCACTTGAAATGCCCAATACTGGCTATCTATAAAATGGCCAACTTGGCCTTATCATTTTGTCAACTATTTGGTCTAAATACCTATCAACATACTTACATATCCATTATTATCATCACTTGCATACACATCCAAGAATCTTATGTACACTCAATTGTTTATTATCATTACAAGTCATTATAATATATTCATCAACTTGTCAACATCACACTTTAAGCAAACTACTCATTAAATTTAACCAACATAAATCCCAACATCACACTCACTTGCACTATTTAAGTTTTCAATTTAAATTCAAATGCCACTCAAACCATAATACCATCAAATATTTAGTCATTAGCTATTATCCTTAAAACAATTTAAACATCAATATATTTTCCCCTTTATTACCCAAGATTTAGCCATAAGGAAAATAAACTAAGTTATGAAACTTTCATCACTATTTCAACATGTCTTATGCTATAACATTTCCTACTATAAGAATGATCATCAAACATACAAAGCATAAATGCCTCACAACAACACCCTACAATCGGCCAAGACGGAGAATTCAAAATTCTAAAATTCTCAACACCAAAATACGAAAATTATGCAAAGTTGGAATTGCTGAATTTGTACACTGTTAGAACGTTATTTCAAGTTTTTGGCCTTCAAAATCCAAATGTCATGTCCAATTTTCTAATTATGCATCCAAAGTATTATTTCACCTACATAAGAAATAAAAATCACAATAAAAATATATAAAACATAAATTTAATTATTATGCTAAATTAATGGGATAAATGAAACTACAAGTATAAAATGATTGATTTTTCTTTTAATACATATACACTTTTTAGTATTCATCACCAGTCACACTAGGGTGTTACAAGAGTATATTTACTTTAAACTAAGAGCAATCATGCGTCAAAATGATACTGAAAAATACCATTTTGAACATTGGCATGCCACTATTCATTGCGTCAAAAATATATTTTTTAAAATTTTTAAAATTAATTTTAACCTATAATAGTCTTAAGTTGTATCATTTATATATCCATATAATTATATTTTGATCTAATAAAATAATTTTTTACTATTTATATCCCACATGTTATTTTAATAATCATTTTTATTTTATTTTTGTTATAAATAGTAAATAAAAAATAATGAAAATAAATATTTATTTTTAAACTTAATTTATTTTTAAAATAAATATTTATTGGGATTTTTTGATATGTGTGGTGTAGATTGTGGTTGATGTTAGTATAAATACATACACCTTAGTTTGTAAACACTACAGTCACTTAACAAATCATTTACTTCTATTAGCAACATGAATTGAAATGATGGAAGTGACAATGAAAGAAATTTAGAAAATCAATTTATAGATAAAATTGAGGCGATTGATGCAGAGCAAGCAGCAATCATTCAACATGTAACAAACAAAAACCTCTTAGTCGCTTAATATATCCGTCAACAAAACAATAAAGTTATGCGAAGAGGCTCAGTTCCTGATCATC
>SKCR01027145.1:0-43664 GCA_019454045.1 Zanthoxylum bungeanum | reverse complement strand
ATACTTCGGCTAGGGATATTTAATGATTAATCCTTCGGGGATTGATACTGTCTCATATCATCTCAATCCAGGAACTAATCATATGGACCTCTCTTCATTTATACATCTATGGTGATCTAATCACAAATGATGAGAGTGCAATTTCCTTGTCACATAGTTAATTTGTACAGCAACACCGTGATCTGTACAAATAGTGACGCTATGGGTCATATTATCCAACAGAAAGTGGCATCCATAATACAGTAAACACATGTAAGAATGTTTTCCCAAGCGGTACATGGAATTGTATCCCAAGTACAGACCGCACTACCGTCCATTCGGATTCGGCTACGGAATTTATGTCTGGGTTTCCATCCGATATACCACGAGAGGCAACATTCAAGTGTTAACACAATGCAATCATGAAAATGGACGTGAAGTATGATAATGCATATAACAACACATAAACAATGAAAGAAACATGTGGAATGATAAAGAGCTAATAATATGAAATAAATGTGCGATAAATAAATAAAGGAACGTTAAAGAAAGATGTGACCAAGAATTGGTCGTCTTTGATATAGGACCTCGCACACCCGGTTGGACATATTTCATGACCAACTGAGCGTGCCACATCCAAACTACAAAATAAAAAGTAATAAAGGGTGTCCTCAAGTCTTACCTTTTAAGTTGCTCCTCGGAAGTGCGTTACGCCGTCTCCGGAAGGGTTAGTGCTCCGTTACTTCCCTGGTTCGCTGGTCCACAATTTTCCTTCACTGTTTCGCTATTTTCACTGCTGTTTTCTCTGTTTTTACTGCTGTTTTTCTTCGATTTTCGGGGACTATCTTGTCTTGGTTTTGGCTACTGTTTTTGAGTGATTTCGGGACTGATTTTTGGGTGATTTTTGGACTGTTTTAAGGTATTTAGGGCTTTTGTTTTAGGGTATTTGGGGGATAGTTTTTGTGTTGTTATTTTGTTGGCTTAGGGTCTTTGTTTATGGTTGATGTGTCTGGGGTCGTTGGCGTGAGAGAGAGAGGTGCTGGGGGTTTTTTGTGTGGATGCCATGAAATGTGTCTCTAGAGAGATGAGTGATTGTCTAAGAGGGAAGAGGGTTGGCTTGGGTCTCTTTTTATAATAGCATGCTAGGGTTTTAGTTAAGGAAGGAAATCATGCAAAAATGGGAGGTGTTTAATTAGTTTATTAAAGTAAATGATATTTGTATTTTTGGTGGGGGAATATCTTTAAATTAGTTGGTGATTTATTTAGATTGGATTTAAGTCTTTGGTAATTAGGAAGGTGATTTATTTTATTTAGGAATGGGATTTATTTAATTTAGGAATGAGATTTGTTTAATTTAATTGGATTTAATTTAATTTAATTGGATTTAATTTAATTTAATTGGATTATATTTAATTTGTGACATGTGTTTTAAATGTTTTAATTATTTGGATTGGGCTTTGGTGGGCCTTGTGTGAATTTTGGGTTGAGGCTAACAGTGAAACAGAAATACCGATGGCCGTTCGAACGCGTTTCCAGACGTTACACGAACACCTGCAATGTGTTCGCCGTTCGAACATGTTTCCAAATCTGGACGAACGCGCATGCAGTGAACATATGAATTAAATCTGGCGACGTACTTTTTTTCCTACCGACGTCCGTTTCCCTCAACTTCCGCAACTTATCGGGTAGTGCCTCCCAACAAGGCTCATCATCGGGCTTTCATGCAAAAATGAAAGTGTCTACACTCATCCCCACTTTGATGGGACTTATGCAGTGTGTGACAGTGACAATCCTATCAAAGTCATGCATGCATTTTTACTTACTTGGCTCGCCAGCTGCCGCCGAACTTACTTGTTGCTTTGAGATGCTTCGAACTAAGTTGATGTAAGACGATGGTTCATTTCCGAACTATTACTAATGTGAGATGATGGTTTATTTCGAACTGTTACTGATGTGAGGTGGTCCATTTCCGAACCATTACTGAGTTGAGATTGTGGTCCATTTCCGAACCGTTTCTGATGAGAGATGGTTCATTTTCGAACCGTTACTTGTGAAGATGGTGGTCCATTTCTGAACCGTTACTGATGAGAGATGGTTCATTTCTGAACCGTTACTGAGTTGAGATTGTGGTCCATTTCCGAACCGTTACTGATGAGAGATGGTTCATTTCTGAATCGTTACTGAGTTGAGATTGTGGTCCATTTCTGAACCGTTACTGATGAGAGATGGTTCATTTCTGAACCGTTACTTGGTGAGATGGTGGTCTATTTCTGAACCGTTACTTGTTGAGATGGTGGTCTATTTCTGAACCGTTACTTGTTTAGATGGCAGTCCATTTCTGAACCGTTACTTGTTGAGATGGTGGTCCATTTCCGAACCGTTACTGAGTTGCTCGTTTTTGCCGCGTTTTCCTTTTTTTTTCGAAACCTGTGAACAAAACAAAAAATGTGTGTATGTGACGTGTATGCATGTATGCATGGATGTATTTCCTATTCCGATGGGTTAGGCCTTCTTTGTGCTCTTTGGTGCCCCTTGCCTACGAAAGTCTTTGATCGCCCTCTGGGCCTGCTTTCTGTTTCCTTCTGCCAGTTCTACTCTGGTGATTGATCAGTTTTCTTTGGTCCCATGACTCAAGATTATGTTATGTCCCTTATTCGCGAGGTGGTAGACTGGTCGCCCCCAGACTTGGTTTAGCTTTTTGTTCTTCGCTTTTTGCATTAGGTCAAAGTAGATCATGTGATGCGTTGTCCCATACTATCATACCATATTACTCTATTTTATGAGATAGTTCCAATAGTTGTACATATTATTGCCCTCAAAGGATGCTCAGAGTCGAAACCAGAGAGCCTTCAAAGTACTCGATGCAACTTAAATCCGACCGTTTGAATAAATGATCTAAACCAGACTCAAAATGTGTGTG
Source organism: Zanthoxylum bungeanum (assembly GCA_019454045.1). Classification (NCBI taxonomy): domain Eukaryota; kingdom Viridiplantae; phylum Streptophyta; class Magnoliopsida; order Sapindales; family Rutaceae; genus Zanthoxylum; species Zanthoxylum bungeanum. The sequence goes on along the minus strand of SKCR01027145.1, from coordinate 40,765 downwards.
TGCTAAGGTTCTTTTACAGCTTGATCCTTAGGTAAGCTAACTCGATGATTTTATTTCAAATGATAGGATCAATGGGTCAAACCAACCTAGATGTCTTGACCATGCTCTACAATTACTTCTCCGTACTCAATGTGATATGATTTTTTTTTTACACACCTACCCCTTAAGGTAGCATTTCTCCTCATGGTGGTCCTAATACTCGCCCATGGGTAACTTCACGCTTATCGGTTATAGGTGGTTTATATTTTCTTCTTTAGAGACTTTTCTTTGGTTTCCAACCATACCACACATCGTAACACAAGTAAGTTAGGATGGACATCTAAGTGAACGGTCATTCATCGACCCGCACTCTCTTCAACTAGTCACCTTACCGACTACTCAGGCTTTCACTGCTAAGATCCTATAATTAAGTGCTTGCGAGTCTAGTCGAGTTCAACCACTCAAAATATCGGATGAGAGCACATCCCACACTTATCGTTTCTAAGGTTTCACCCTAAAGTAAACAATTTCATCATCGGACTAATGCTTAACTATTAAGGACACAAACTCGAACAAGTAGGCAAAATCAATGGCTTTATTATTAAAATGCAGGATTGCGATCAAATAAATCAGGGAAATAAACATCTGCGGCATTGCCTTCTTCCTCAGCATATGGTTCTTCACTGCTGCTATCCCCAATCCCAACGCAAGAAGCCTGGCGGTTGTGAGTTTGGAGGACAAAGGTTTCGGGTAGGCCGGAGTTGATCATGTAGGTGGGTGGCGGAACAGAGTGATAGTTAGGTAGAGGGTTTCTATGTGTGTTGGGCTGTTCTTTTTCTGGATCGGGTATTTTATGGTCGTCAATAAGGTTTTGGATCTCATGCCTAAGGCGGTTGCAGAGTTGCCAGTTTCGTGGCCTTTACTCTGATGGAAGTGACAATATAGGCTTAGGTCAAGGTTGGGTGGCACGGGGTTTGGAAGTGGTTTAGGCTCTAAGGGTTCTAGGAGTCCTTGCATCTTCAGCTTTTCAAACACCTTGAAAGAGGCTTACCAAGGTTGGAAAACAGCTTGTTTTTTATGGCAGTGACCTCAGCAGTAGCGGGCATGGTCCCTGAAGGTCCCCCAATAGCCCTTCTGTTATGGCCATAGAACTTCCTATTCTCAGATTTTTCCTCCTCAATGTCCATAACAGTCTCCCTCAACTGTCGAAAGTCACCAATCATAGAGGTCATCCTCCCCAGCTTGCCGTAAATAGAGAGCTTAGTACCCTTGATGATCATCTTGATCTGGTCCTTCTCTGAGGGCCGAGTCTGCATCTTCAAAAGCTGGCTCCTCCAGCGATCTACATAATCCTTGAAGCTCTCATCAGGCTTTTGTTTGGTATTCTCTAAGTCGCGAAGCGACAAGTCGATCTCCAAATCCGTGACATACTATTTCAGAAAGGCTTCTGCTAATGCCCTCCAATCATCATTGACTTTTCTCTCCAGGCCATGATATCATACCACGGGCGCCCCTTCTAGTGACATCTCAAACATCTTCTGAACCTGACGCTTTGACAGACCCACTAAAACTCATCACAGAAACATAATGTCGGAGGTGGACCATTTGATCCCCGTTCCTGTTGAACTTGGCTATGTCGGGCATCTTGAACAGAGAGGGTAGCTGCTCCTCAAAAGTCATCGCATCGTAGTCTAAAAAATCTCATGTTTACCTTCAGCTTACGGGTAACTGACTCTACCTGATCCCTAAGTTTCTGTAACTCGGCCTGAAAAACTCGGCTACCCTTCTTGCGGCATACTCATCCATGTCATCATCGAAAGCGGGGATCTCATCACTCACCCTATTCGGAGGCTCTTCATGCCTAACATTATCATAGCTTCCCGCCCTTCCTGCACGGGGCACTGCCATATTGGCCACAGCGGCGGTCTCAAAGCTTGTAACTGCTCGGAAATCTTAGTGAGGTTAGTCTCCAGCTGATCCATGCGAGAACCCTCGTTATCTGAGTCACTCATGTTCGCTAATGGATTTTTGACGAGCCTTCATTCCCCTCTAACCCAACAGAAATCTATGATGGCTTTCAACTACGAGTCAGCATGATACGTGTATGCGTGCGATGCATGGAATATATAAAACGCGTGAGGTAATCAAACATAACATATCCTTCCGACCTTATTCCTCCCACACTCGTGGTATGTCCATTTCTGACCTAGGTATTGCTTATCTTATGCACCAATATGGGGTACACAAAATTGTTCTCTCCTATGCTACAAGGTGAACCATGGCTACCTTGGTCCCTTTCCATCGGTAAAAGACAAGACCGCCTTTTCCGCATGGACTAAGCCGATTATGGGATCATACCATTGTCTAGAAATGTCGAATTGGACTTTCGGAACCGTGGTCGTGGGGATGAACTTAGAAGCGTCCAAAAGTATACAAATATGTCGTAACAAGGCGTATCCTTTCTGGATAAAAGCCAGTGCATATATCGAACTCATGCTTCTAGCATATTTGGATCATGTTTGGACTTTCTAAGCCTATCAAGGTTTTCATACAAGTTCGTGTTGGGTTTCTACTATAGTCCCAAGATCATTCAAGCAATGAAAATATGTGAATACAATAAGAAGTATGGCGGAATCATACTTACAATGAACGGATTTGCGATGCAACAAAAGAAAAAAAATTTCCTCCTCCATGGAAGCTCTTGGCTTTGCCCCTCTTTGTGCTCCATTTGTGTTCTTCAAGCTCCAAGCTTTGATTTGAGATTCCATGCTCAAGGGTTTGTTTCCCTATCACCTTTGGATGACTCTTTAGTGTGCTAGGACTTGGAAAAATTTGCCACAAATTCTTCCTAAAGCTTCTTCATGCTCTCAGCATTGAGAAAAATTTGAGAGACAAAAATTTGGTCCTTGGCCGAATGTAGAAGGAGAGAAGAGAGAAGTGATGAGTTTTATTGGTTGTGTTTGATTTCAAAATCAAATAAATAATTCATTTTCCAAAAATTGTACAAGACTTTAAAGTCTCCCCACCCCATCAATCACAAAAAGTGACAAGTATCACATCACTCAAAGTTGATGTGACTTACATCACTAGAATGACTAATGATGTGACGCGTGATGTGACTTGTGTGCCCTATTTGATTCGAAATGCGAGTGGGCCGGCAAACACTCCCGGGCTCGGGTTCGCTAATTCTGAATTAACGAATTTTCCGTTGCGACGTAATTTTATCAAATTTAATTAAATAATTATGCCTAGCAAAATTACTATTCATGTCGCTAGCGAATTAATTCTAAATTAACTCCTTCGCTCGAATTAAAATCTAATTTTAATTCAGTGTCGAAATCCAATTTCGTTTAATATATCTTATATATTATTTTATCGATTAATTCCAAATTAATCGTTCTCTCTTTAAATAATATTTTATCCCAGATAAAATATCTCCATAATTAATCCTAGATTAATTTTCTCTCTCTATTAATTAATCCCAGATTAATTATGTTCGAGTCATACGTCATCGGTGAATCTTCGGGGAAACGACCCATGAGATCCCCGGATATATGGCAGTAGTAAATCTGGTCGTCCGACTATCCGAACACGTACGTACCTAGTACTACGTTTTTACCGATTTACAAGACATGGTTGGCTTCTAGCAAAGCACCGTGCCTACCCAATTCTCCAGAAATATTCCTAAAGGAATATGTATCTATTTTAGGCGTAGTATACATAGTATTGCGTATTGCAATCCAGTATCGGATGTCACGTGCTAGGCTGGGGCTGGAATTGTGTCTGCCCCGTACGAAGCACATATCGGATATCTGGAAACTAGTCTCTATAATCGAATAAGCATGACCTAGTCATATTATCCCGATGCTGCAGCATATAAGAGCACCAGTTCCGTATCCTACGTGATCATCATCTCCACTATGACTGGTGTGATACTTCCATCTTGACATCACACCCAATACACTACGATTCTCAATATACCCAGAAGAGGCGTACACAGAACCGGTTAAAGCCTTGGATGACCAAAACCAAAGTATATTGATTGTCGCAAGTATTAGCGGTGCAAGTCTCAAGTTAAGAGCAAATACACCTACCCTGATTCGGACTCCCATATACACACAGTCATACTACCAATGGGATTCCGAGGGGTCTATCCAGAGCGAAGCTGTTTCCGTACCATCGGTAAACACAACCTCCTATTACACTTGCATAAGTATCCAATACTTAAATATATGAGAACTATGTCGTTATGCTCCCATAACACGCACAAGTGCAATACTAGTCTATTCCGCATTATCGATAATACTCTGACTAGGGATGTTTTAATGATTAAAACTTAATGGATTGATAATGTCTCATATCTTATCAATCTGGAACTAATCATATGGACTTTTATCATTTATATATCCCGGTAATCTAATTACAAATGATAAATGAGTCATTTCCTTTGTCACATAGTTAATTTGTACAACAACACCATGTTCTGTACAAATAGTGATGCTATGGGTCATAATTGTCCAACAATCTCCCACTTGGCCTCTAGCCAATCACTTAAGTGTCCTACACTTGAACTATGTACGATTTGCTCAAACTTCTACTAAGAAACTGCTTTCGTCAACGGATTTACAATGTTATCATCTGATGCGATTTATTCGATCATCACTTCGCCACGATGTATGATCCAAACGAAGCAGATGAATAATTAAAGTATATACTTGGATCGTTGATAAGACCATTAATTCTTTAGCCTGTGATGTAGCCTAGCTCAACTGCTAACAGAACTACTCCTAATCTAATTAGGATTATTAAGATCCAAATTGCATCTATTGCTGCCTCAGCTGCAGCAATATTCCGCTTTTGTTGTTTATTCGGCAATAGTATCTTGCTTGGAAGATTTCCAGCTCACTATTCCGTTATTCAAACTATATAGTACCTTTATTACGACTTATAGTCGTTTTTATCGGTTAGGAAACTTGCAACAGTGAACCCAGTCACTTCAAGTTCTCATTCTCCATAGTTTAAGAAAGCATCCTTAGATCATCTAAGATACGTAAGGATGTTCTTAACTTCAATCCAGTGACTATCACTTGGATTGGCCTGATTGTGACTCCATATGCTAAAAGCATATGAGACACCAGGTCGTGTACATTTATTTCAATGTACAAGTTCTCGGAGAGTTCCAAGAACTTTTAGATCTATCCTAGTAGATCTTTATTCATAGAATAAAGGTTGTCTCTCCCAAGAATTCTATGGAGAATTTTCATGAAAGCCAAGCTTTCACCGATTGTATTATGGGAATATCATTTCCAAAAAATGATATATCATCATTATCAAGGACAATCACTATAAGTGCGCTCCCACTAACCTCATTATATGCACAAGAATCATATTCCTTTTGAATTAAATCATATACCATTATGATTACATGAAAATGATAGTTCCAAGAACGTAATGCTTGTTTCAATCCATAAATGGATCAATTTAACTTGCAAACCTTGTTTGCTCATTTTGGTCTGATAAAACCGTCAGGATGTTGTAAACATCCTCCAAAAAGTTTCTGTTTAAGGAAAGCAATTTTGACGTTCAGCTGCCACATTTCATAATGAAACATGCTGCAGCATTAGCAAGCATTATCCAAATGGATTTAACCATGACAACGAGTAAAAGGTTTCATCATAATCGACACGATGTTGATAACGATACCTTTTCGCTACAAGCCTAGCTTTGTACGTTAGTATGTTGCCTTCCATGTATGTCTTCCTTGAAAACTTATATAGTACCAATAGGCATAATGCCTTCCGGTACATCAACCAGTGTCCAAACTTGGTTGGTATACATGGAATCCATTTCGGACATCATGGCGCTTTGCCATAATAGGGAGTCAATACCTTGTATCACTTCCTCATACGTAGTCGGTTCGTATTCCTAAATAAGATTGACATCTTTATGAGGTGAGATCAGAAACCCATACCTCCCAGGTTGTTTTCTGACTCTCTCCGACTTACGCGGTTCTTGTGTATTCAAAGATTATGGTACAGTTTCATCCTTGATGAACTGTTTGTGTTCCATTAAGGAATCGGTGTCTGGAACAGTATTACTCTGATTTTCATTGAGTTTTACTTTCCTCCCACTTACCACTGCATATAGGTATTCCTTTTAGGAAAACCGCATGGAGAGCAACAAGTACATTGTTCTCTTGTGAGTTGTATAAGTACTATACTTTGGTTACCCTATGATAACCTACAAATTAGGCACTTATCCGATTGGGTCTTGGTTGGTATCATCCAAACATATGCCTAGCATTCCCAAATCTCCAGGAATGAGAAAACCATGTTTCTTTCCTGTTCATATCTAATATGAAGTCTGTCTAACAGATTTTTATGGAACCTTATTCAAAATAAGTATTGCACTATTTAATGCGTATCCCTTGAAGGAAAATGGTAGCCTCAGAGCGACTCATGATTACCTTATCATGTCCAACAAAATTCGGTTTCTCAGTACGGACACACCGTCAAATTGAGATGTTCGTGAAGAGTCCATCATGAAAGAATACTATACTCTTTCAAGTAATTGAGAAACTTATTGCTTAAGTATTTTCCACCAAGGTTTAGCCGTGACGGTTTTAATACTCTTGCCGATATGTTTTTATACTTCGTGTCGAAACTCTTTGAATTTATCAAAAGTTTCTGATTTATGTTTCACAAGAAACACATAACCATAACGCGATGCCACATCCGTAAAGGTTATGAAGTATTCATATCCACCTCTAGCCTGGCTAGATATGGGCCCACTTACGTCACTATGAACGAGGGCTAACAGATCGGTGGCATTGCACTTTTACTAAGTAAAGGTGTTTTAGGTACCTTGCCCAATAAATTAGATTCGTAGACATCATTTGAATAGAATCAAATCCGTCCTAGTATCTATTCTTCAAAAGTGTGGATATACGAGTCCTGTTTAATGTGTCCCAGACAACAATGCCACAAATAAGTCTCATCTGATTAAATCAGTTTTGAGCTATTTGTTTGTCATGTTATATGTTTGAGATTCATTTATATTCAAAATATAAATATTGTTATTCACATATAATGTACCTAGTCAAACTAGGTACATTTTAACAGTTTCCTAATTTAAGTACAAACCCGAAGGGTAGTTCCTAAACTTTGGTTTCTACGGTTAAAACAGCGAGTGTTGTCCCATTTCCGACTCGCAGGTAAATCTCAACTGAAGTAAGTATCCTGCTTATCAGCAGATTCTGCACATCAGTACATATATTATGTACCGCATCTAGTATCAAAATCCAATTTTGAAACTAATAGCGAACATGTTTATGACAAACATACTTGAAGTCGAAGCCTTGCCCCGTCTTCACTTCCTTCATGTGTACCTTGTCCATACGGGAGTCACATATTTCAGTGACCCCGTTTGCCACAGTTTCGGCAGACATTTTGGGATATGTCCTTTGTCTTCCTGGAAGATTGTGATGATTTTTCCTTTGCCCTTTTTAGAAGCTCCGGCTCTGCCTTCTTGAGCATAGCCGTCAACTCTCCAAGAGTTTACTCTTGGTTCATAATGAACCTGCCCCAGCTTTCGGGTAGAGACTATAAGATCAAATCTTTGGTAGTCTCAGCCACGTAGGTAATGCCCAGCTAACCTAGTTGATCAATGTCAGCAATCATCTACGACACCTTGTGCTTGACAGATGTACCCTCTGACTACACGAGCTAAAGATCTTCTTATGCAATTTGTACTTCTAAGATCTAAGAATAGATCTATGAAGATCTTAAATTTCAACATCATGGTACAAGGATCTAATCCTTAATTTTGATGCTGGAAATAAAGTGTCATTGCGGTAAGCATAATGGATTGAACACTAAAGTTATCATCACATTAATCTTCCAAAGATCATGTTCTACTATTTGCTCAACTCCGGGCTTAGGCCCAAGAGGTTGCTCTATCAAATAGAATAACTTCTTAGTTTCCAGGACTATCCTGAAGTTTTATTCCCAATCTGAAAATTAAAGCTGTTTAAAGACATTTTACCCAGGGTTATGTTTTTTTAACGCTAATCTTTCAGTTATCTTGATTGCTATAGTCCAACTATCCAATCAACGATTTCAGGTACTATTGAATATAATGATTACTATAGTCTAACTATATAATAAACTATAATTTAATGGTTAAATTCAAATATATTGATTACTATAATCCAATTATATAATCAACTATAATTTGAAGTAGTTTGAATACAGTTCAACTGTTATAATTAAAACAACATTAAATATTAGTCCAACTAATATATTTATTTATTGATGAAAAAATTGAAATGAGCGCGTATTGGCAAGTATCTAAACGAAATTACAATTTTAATACTTGCCTCCCACTATTTTTCGGCGAGCCTCTAACCCTCTGTTGAGTACTCGAGAAACCTTGTTTCCTAGTGGGCTAGGATCCCGTTAAATAACACACAACCTTGACTTTGGCCAACAAATTGTATGATATTCAATTGGATCTCATCCAATTCCTAGATCCAGTAGGTGGACATCCAAGTCCGAAACATATATCTTATATATGCCAATATATCCAATATATTCCCTAACCTTTTTCCTCTGAATCAATTAAGCATTGGCTTTGGCACAACAAACTTAATGATTCCAGTTAAGCGGGACCCATTGACTTTGGAAATCTTCGTAATCGATGTCGATGGACAAGAAGTGATCTTGACTTTGGCCAACAAATCACAACTTGGACAAGACATGCGATATGGAACAAAGCCTTCATGAATCAAACACATCCGCGATGGACAAAGGCTCATGACTTTGGCCAACAAACCAGTGCCAATCTTGGATCTTGAGTAAGAATCACTCAATGGAAGGAAAAACGCTTAATATATGTGGAGGGCTTTTCGCATAATTGGCAACCAATTAATTATCTTTGTTAAGGTCTCATCATACACCCTTAAACATGCATTCTAAAAAACATAATAAGGCGCGTAAATAAATTAATAATGATATGCAGATGGATATTTAAAACAACTTGTTCCTAGAACAAATCTCTCACTTTCCTCTCTCCCGCTAGCACAAATCTTACTTCTACTCAATTACATAACACTTCTAAAGAAACCTCATTTACATTGAGGGGAATAGGTGAGAAGAAAATACAAAGAATCAAGAGGTAATAGGCTGGACACGCATGTCCAATTTAATAAATTCTAAATTTATTACAACAATTTCCAAAATTGCCCTCACCCATCTAATATAATCCGATATACATTATTCATACATCACGTCCATGTATTCACACAAAGCATGTTATCAATAAATCTAATCCAATTAATAATCTGAAATTAATGACCATCCAATGTTCAAACAACGATTTGATTTGCGCGAGTCAAACTCGTTTTAAGAATAAGTACTCAAAGTACGAATTCTCGAATTATATCAAACTACAATATTAAATACAATTTAATTTATATTAATACTAATTCTTTATTTAATTCCAAATTAACTAATTACACTTTATTAGTGAGCCTTTGCGACTTAGATTCTAAATCTAATCTAAACGGGTCTCAAAACCCAATTAACATCCAATGTCAATTTAATTAAAGTCCAATGGGCTTTCAATTAATTTATAAGGCATGGACTTTAGTCAATATGGGTCAAACCCAAATACCAAAGCCCAATTAAGGAATCACCCTTATTTGCCAAAATCAATTTAGGCCCATTAGGCCAATTAAAATTTTAAAGGTCCATTATATTATTTGGACTTTATGGATATGGTTTTGGGCCCAATTGGATCCAACCAATAACCTAAACCATACTTGGCCCAACCAAGCCCATTAAGCCCAAATACAACTTTAAAAGCCCAATTCCAAATTTAGCCCAACTAATTAAATTACAAAATTCCAAATTTCACAATTTAATTATCTAAAGTGTATAAGCCATAATTAATTACTCAAATTAACATTTCCAAAATACTAATTTACATAATTAATCATGCTTTCTAATTATCAATTCATGTCTAACATAATTGAAGCAAAATCAATCCCATTTCATGCTATAAGCTCACGGAAATTAAGGGTTTTTCAAAATCGATTTCGATTTCAATCCAATTAAACCTCAAATCAATTTATGCCATGTCTTCTAACTCATCCAATGATCAAAAAACAAAATTACCATGACTTTAGGGCAACACTAACTTTCGGCCAAGCCAAGTTTTTGGGGAAAATTTGATCCAATTCAATTTTCATCAAATTGATCATGCATAACACTATGTTATCATCATTCAAGCATATTCAAACAATCAATTTCATCAAATCATGCTCAAATCAATTTTACCCTAAATCAATTTCATACTTAAAGAAGGCTCTGATACCATTGTTGGGTTTCTACTATAGTCCCAAGATAATTCAAGCAACGAAAATATGTGAATACAATAAAGAAGTATGGCGGAATCATACTTACAATGAACGGATTTGCGATGCGACGAAAGACAAAAATTTTCCTCCTCCATGGAATCTCTCGGCTTTACCCCTCTTTGTGCTCCATTTGTGTTCTTCAAGCTCCAAGCTTTGATTTGAGATTCCACGCTCAAGGGTTTGTTTCCCTATCACCTTTGGATGACTCTTTAGTGTGCTAGCACTTGGAAAATTTGCCACAAATTCTTCCTAAAGCTTCTTCATGCTTTCGGCATTGAGAAAAATTTGAGGGACAAAAATTTGGCCCTTGGCCGAATGTAGAAGGAAAGAAGAGAGAAGTGATGAGTTTTATTGGTTGTGTTTGATTTCAAAAATCAAATACATAATTCATTTTCCAAAAATTGTACAGGACTTTAAAGTCTTCAACCACCCCATCAATCACAAAAAGTGACAAGCATCACATCACTCAAAGTTGATGGACTTACATCACTAGAATGACTAATGATGTGACGCGTGATGTGACTTGTGGGCCCCACTTGATTCGAAATGCGAGTGGGCCCCTAAACACTCCCGGGCTCGGGTTCGCTAATTTCGAATTAACAAATTTTCCGTTGCGACGTAATTAAATCAAATTTAATTAAATAATTATGCCTAGCAAAATTACTATTCACGTCGCTATTCACGTAAGGCATGGACTTTAATTAAATTGACATTGGATGTCAATTTAATTAAACTTCAATGGGCTTTCAATTAATTTCTTAAGGCATGGACTTTGGTCAATATGGGTCAAACCCAAATACCAAAGCCCATTTAAGGAATCACCCTTATTAGCCAAGAAACCAATTTAGGCCATTAGGCCCAATTAAAGTTTTAAAGGCCCATTAGTTATATTTTATGGATGTGGTTTTGGGCCCAATTGGATCCAACCAATTAGCCTAAACCAAACTTGGCCCAACCAAGCCCATTATTAAGCCCAATATAACTTTACAAGCCCAATTCCAAATTTGGCCCAATTAATTAAATTACAAAATTCCAAATTTCACAATTAAATAATCAAAGTGTATAGCCATAATTAATTAACCAAATTAATATTTCAAAAACACCAATTTACATAATTAATTATGCTTATCATCATCAACTTATGTCCAACACAATTGAATCAAAAATCAATCATTTTCCATGCTTATGCCCACGGTAATTAGGGGATTTTATTGTCCGATTCTGAATTCAATCCAATTAAATCCTAAATCAACATTTCCCAAATGATTTCAACTCATCCAATGATCAAAAACAAAAATCACCATGACTTAGGGCAAGCCATAACTTTCGGCCAAGCCAAATTATTTGGGAAAATTTGATCCAATTCAATTTTCATCAAATTGATCATGCATAACACTATGTTATCATCATTCTAGCATATTCAAACAATCAATTTCATCCAAACATGCTCAAATCAATTTTACCCAATTTTACCCTAATTTCAATTTCATGCTTAAACAAGGCTCAAGATACCATTGTTGGTTTCTAGGTTAGTCCCAAGAACGATTTAAGCATTATGGATGTGTGAATACAACAAAGAAGTATGGCGGAATTATACTTACAATGATCGGTTTTGCGATGCGAGGAACAACAAAAATTCTCCTTGAAGCTCTCGGCCAAGGTGCTTCTTTGTGCTCCATGATTCGGTCACCCTCCATGTGTGTGCTCCAAGCTCTAAGCTTTGTAAATGGTGATTCCATGCTCAAGGGTTTGTTTCCCTATCACCTTTGTATGACTCTTCATGTGCTAGCATTGGAAAATTTGCCACAAATCTCCCTTATGTTCCTTATTGTTCTCGGCCTAGCCTAGAGATTAGAGAGAAAATTGGCTTCAAAAGCCGAATGGGAGAGGAGAGGAAAAAATAGGTTCCAAAACCGTGTAAGGGAGAGAGAAGAGGGAAGAGAAAATGTGTGTTATATATTTTTGGTTTATTTGATTTCCAAAAACAATTACCAAAAACAATTACCATTTTTCAAAATTCAAAATTTTGGTACAAGACTTTAAGTCTTCAACCACCCCCATCAACTATTCACATCAATCAATAATGACAAGCATCACTTCACTCAAAGTGATGTGACTTCCATCACTTGATTGACTAGTGACTTGACGCTTGATGTGACTTGTGGGCCGCACTTGAATTTGCAATGTGAGTGGGCCCATAAACACTCCCGGGCTCGGGTTCGCTAATTCCAAATTAATGAATTTTCCGTTGCGACGTAATTAAATCAATTTAATTAAATAATTATGCCTAGCAAAATTACTATTCACGTCGCTAGCGAATTAATTCTAAATTAACTCGTTCGCCCGAATTAAAATCTAATTTTAATTCCGTGTCGAAATCTAATTTTGTTTAATATATCGAATATATTATTTTATCGATTAATTCCAAATTAATCGTTCTCTCTCTTTAAATAATATTTTATCCCAGATAAAATATCTCCGTAATTAATCCCAGATTAATTTTCTCTCTCTAATAATTAATCCCATATTAATAAAGTGCGAGTCATACGTCATCGGTGAATCTTCGGGAAGCGACCCATGAGATCCCCGGATATGTTGGTAGTATATCCGGTCGTCGGACTATCCGAACACGTACGTACCTAGTACTGCATTTTTACCGATTTATAAGACATGGTTGGCTTCTAGCAAAGCACCGTGCCTACCCAATTCTCTAAAAATATTCTTAAAGGAATATTTAATCTTGGTAATCTAATTACAAATGATAAAAGAGCAATTTCCTTTGTCACATAGTTAATTTGTACAACAACACCATGATCTGTACAAATAGTGATGCTATGGGTCATAATTGTCCAACAATCTCCCACTTGGCCTATAGCCAATCACTCAAGTGTCCTACACCCGAACTATGTACGGTTCGCTCAAACTTCTGCTGAGGAATTGCTTTCGTCAGTGAATTTATGGTGTTATCATCTGATGCGATTTATTCGATCATCACATCGCCACAATGTATGATCTGAACGAATCAGATGAATATTGTAGTATATATATCTGGATTTGATGAGACCATTAATTCTTTAGCTTGTGTTGTAGCCTAGCTCAGCTGCTAACATAACTACTCCTAATCTGATTAAGATTATTATCAATCCAAAAGGCTTCTATTGCTACCTCAGCTGCAGCAATATTCCGCTTTTGTTGTTTATTCGGCAACAGTATCTTGCTTGGAATATTTCCAGCTCAATGTTCCGTTATTCAAACTATATAGTACCTTTATTATGACTTATAGTCATTTTTATCGGTTAGGAAACTTACAGCAGTGAACCCGGTCACTTCAAGTTCTCATTCTCCATAGAATAAGAAAGTATCCTTAGATCATCTAAGATACTTAAGGATGTTCTTAACATCAATCCAATGACCATCACTAGGATTGGCCTGATTGTGACTCCATATGCTCAAAGCATATGAGGCACCAGGTCGCATACATTTATTTCAATGTACGAGTTCTCGGAGAGTGCCAACAACTTTTAGATATATCCCAGTAGATCCTTATTCCTAGAATAAAGTTTGTCTCTCCAAAGAATTCTACGGAGAATTTTCATGAAAACCAAGCTTTCACCGACTGTATTATGGGAAAATCATTTCCAAGAAATGACATATCATCATTTTTAGGACAATCACTGTCAGTGCGCTCCCACTAACCTCCTTATATACACAAGAATCATTTTCATTTTGAATTAAATCATATACCATTATGATTACATCAAAACTACAGTTCCAAGAACGCATGCTTGCTTCAATCCATCAATGGATCGATTTAACTTGCAAACCTTGTTTGCTCATTTTGGTGCGAAAAAATCATCAGGATGTTGTAAACATCCTCCAAAAGGTTTCCATTTAAGGAAATCGATTTTGACGTTCAGCTGCCATATTTCATAAATGAAACATGCAGCATCAGCAAGCATTATCCAAATGGATTTAACCATGGCAACGAGTAAAAGTTTGTCGTAATCGACACAATGTTGATAACGATACATTTTCGCTACAAGCCCAGCTTAGTAAGTTGGTATGTTGCCTTCCATGTATGTCTTCCTTGAAGACTTATATAGTACCAATAGGCACAATGCCTTCCGGTACAACAACTAGTGTCTAAACTTGGTTGGTACACATGGAATCCATTTCGGACTTCATGGAACTTTGCCATAATAGGGAGTCGATACCTTGTATCACTTCCTCATACGTAGTCTGTTTGTATTCCTCAATAAGATTGACATCTTTATGAGGTGAGATCAAAAACCTATACTTCCCAGGTTGTTTCCCGACTCTCTCCGACTATCGCGGTTCTTGTGTATTCGAAGATTGTGGTACAGTTTCATCCCTGATGAAATGTTTGTGTTCCATTAGGAATCGGTGCCTGGAACAGTATTACTCTGATTTTCATCGAGTTTTACTTTCCTCCCACTTACCACTGCATATAGGTATTCCTCTTAGGAAAACCGCATGGCGAGCAACAATTATATTGTTCTTTTGTGAGTTGTATAAGTACTATACTTTGGTTACCTAGGATAACCCACAAATTATGCACTTATCCAATTTGGGTTCTAGTTTGCTATCATCCAAACATATGCCTAGCATTCCCAAATCATCAGGAATGAGAAACCCGGTTTCTTTTCTGTTTATATCTAATATTAAGTATGTCAAACAGATTTTATGGAACCTTATTCAAAATGAGTTTTACACTGTTAATGCGTATCCCTTGAAGGAAATGGTAGCTCAGAGCGACTCATGATTAACCTTATCATGTCTAACAAACTTCGATTTCTCCGTTAGGACACACCGTTAGACTGACGTGTTCCGGGAGGTGTCCTTATTGAAAGAATAATATACTCTTTCACGTATCTGAGAAACTTATTACTTAAGTATTTTCCATCATGGTCTAACCATGACAGTTTTAATACTATAGCCGATCTGTTTGTCTACTTCGTGTCGAAACTCTTTGATTTCATCAAAAGTTTCTGATTCTTGTTTCATAAGAAACACATAACCATAACGTGATGCCACATCCATAAAGGTTACCAAGTGTTCATTTCCACCTCTAGACTAGCTAGATATGGGCCCACTTACGTCACTATGAACAAGGGCTAACAGATCGGTGGGACTTGTACTTTTACCAAGTAAAATGTGTTTTAAACACTTTGCCCAATAAACTAGATTCGTAGACATCATTTGAATAGAATCAAATACGTCCTAGTATCCACTCTTCAAAAGTGTGGATATACGAGTCTTGTTTAATGTGTCTGAGACAACAATGCCACATATAAGTTTCAATTGATTAATTCAGTTTGAGCTATTTGTTTGTCATGTTATACGTTTGAGATTCATTTATATTCAAAATATAAATATTGTTATTCACATCTAATGTGTTTATCTCAATATCATCTTTATAAAATAAAACACTTTAGTTTTCTAGAATATAAAGGTATACCAGTAACGGGTTAAACCCTGATATATAGAGATAATGTTTCTAGTCAAACTAGTTATATTATAACAGTTTCCTAATTTTAAGTACACGCCCGAAGGGTAGTTCCTAAACTTAGGTTTCTACGGTTAAAACAGCGACTCTCGTCCCGTTTCCAACTCGCAGATAAATCTCAACTGAAGTCAGTATCCTAGTTATCAGCAGATTCTGCACACCAGTACGTATATTTATGTACCACATCCAGTATCTAAAATCCAATTTTAATACTAGTAGTGAACATGTTAATGACAAACATGTTTGAAGCCGAAGCCTTGCACCGTCTTCAATTCCTTCATGTCTGCCTTGTCCATACGGTAATCACGCTTCCAGTGACCCCATTTGCCACAGTTTAGGCAGACATCTTGGGATGTGTCCTTTGTCTTCCCAGAAGATTATAATGATTTTGCCTTTGACCTTTTTTCACACCCCAGAAGCCTTTGGCCAAGCCTTGGCCTTCTGGGATGTCGAAGTAAGATGTGCCTTGCGCTTCTTGACCTATTGTAAACTCTGTCTTTATCTCCTTGAGTATAGCCATTAACTCTCCAAAAGTTTTGTATTGCAATTAGTTCTTCTATGATCTAAGGATAGATCTATGAAGATCCTTCAATTTCATTATCATACTATAAGGATCTAATTCTTAGTTCTAATTAAGAAATTAAGGAGTCTTTGCGGCAAGCATAACGGATTAAGCACTAAAGTTATAATCACATGAATATTCCAAATATCATGTTCTACTATTTGCTCAACTTCGGGCTTAGGCTCGAGACGTCACTCTTTCATATAAAGTAACTTCTCGGTCTCTAGGACTATCCTGAAATTTTATTCCCAATTTGAAAATTAAAGCCGTTTAATGACATTTTCACCCTGGATTATGTTCTAAACGCTAATCTTTCAGTATCTTGGTTGCTATAGTCTAACTATACAATCAATGATTTTAGGTACTATTTATTATAATGATTACTATAGTCTAACTATATAATCAACTATAATTTTATGGGTAAATTCAAATATATTGATTACTATAATCCAATTATATAATCAACTATAATTGAAGTAGTTTGAATACAGTCAAACTGTTTTAATAAAAACAGTTGGACTGTAGGACACAGAAATCGGCGATGCTGTCCCGGGCTCGCGGCCCGGTCGGGATTACGGAATAGCCCGCGGGGGACTAAACCGGAGAATAAAGTAGTCACCACCCAGCATGAACTGGGAGATGATTTAAGGCCGCACTCACCCCTCACAAGGGAAGACCTCAAACCGTTGGGTTCAGAATGGTCCCTTACTTATGCCACTTGTAATGAATGGATTCGCGCAATAATATAACCAAGTCTACGCAACATACACATGCAAGAATAACCTATATCTAAGTTTGCATACAACCTATAACTAAGTTTGCATACAACCTATATCTAAGTTTGCATGCATAGAAGTAAATGAAATAAAGGCAAGCGCACAATGAACAAATCCAATAAATAAATGCGGAAATATAAATTAAGAGAGTCAATAATGAAATGATATGGTTAATTATGTAATGCAAAAGAAATGACCAAAGAAGCGAACATGCATGAAATGTTACGAAAAGAAGTCTATGCACTGTATGTGCGTTCGTGTAGCGTTTGAAACACGTTCAAACGGTAAACAGAATGTTCGCTTTTGTATAGCGTCTAGAAACGCATTCGAACGGGACAAGTCCTGATGCATGATAAAACAGAATACATGCGCGTTCAAGTGGTGTTCGTAAACGTATTCGAACGAACTGAGGCAGAATGCATACGTTTATGTAGCGTTCGGAAACGCGTTCAAACGAGACTACCAAAATGGTACCTGAAATGACGCAAACCCATACATGAATAAACAAATGCATAATATAGGACCTCGTACGTCCGATTAAATATATTTCAAATTCAATCAAGTGTACTTCGTTCGGCACGGCAAAATATCGTGGCAAAGGTAGCCTTTAGGCTTTTATCCCTCAAATGGAGGACCTTTAATCCGACATGATTAGCCCATGTGCACTAGGTTACAATGTATGAATAAACAATGAAATAATATACGGAAAGTAAATAACGGAATAATAAAAAGGCGCGGCAAAACATCTTGGTAAAGGTAGCCTTTAGGCATTTCCCTCGAATAGAGAACCTTTAATCCACCCTAGTTAGCCCATGCGCACTAGATTATCAATGCATGAATAAACAAATAAATAATGTGGGACCTTGTATGCCCAATTGAACACAATTCTCATTCAATCAAATACTTCATCTGGCGTGGCGAAACAATGTGTTAAAGGTAGCCTTTAGGCATTTCCCTCAAATAGAGGACCTTTAATCCAACCTAGTTAGCCCATGCGCATTAAATTAACAATACACAAATAAAGAAACAATACATAGAAAATGAATAGCGGAAAAAAAAAAACACAAAAATGCCTAAGACATGATAAAGGAACTTGTCTAGAATGCCCGCGTTCATGTAGAGTTCGGAAATGTGTTCGAACGGGGGCGAGGTAAAATATATGCGTTCGAGTAGCGTTCGGGAACGCGTTCGAATGGGATGGGAAAGTGGCATCTATAATACAGTAAACACATGCGGGAATGTTTCCCCAAGCGGTACGTGGAGTTGTATCCCAAGTACAAACCGCACTACCGTCCATTCGGATTCGGCTACTGAATTTATGTCTGGGTTTCCATCCAATATACCACGAGAGGAAACATTCATGTGTTAACACAATGCAATCATGAAAATGGACGTGAAGTATGATAACGCATAAAACAACACATAAACAAAGAAAGAAACATGCGGAATGATAAAGAGCTAATAATATGAAATAAATGTGCGATAAATAGATAAAGGAACGTTAAAGAAAGATGTGACCAAGAATTTGGTCGTCTTTGATATAGGACCTCGCACACCCGGTTGGACATATTTCATGTCCAACCGAGCGTGCCGCATCCAAACTACAAAATAAAAAAGTATAAAAGGGTGCCCTCAGGTCTTACCTTTTAAGTTGCTCCTCGGAAGTACGTTACGTTGTCGCCGGAAGGGTTAGTGCTCTGTTCTTCCCTGGTTTACTGGTCCACTGTTTTCCTTCGCTGTTTCACTATTTTCACCGCTGTTTTTTTCTCTATTTTTACTGCTGTTTTTCTGTGATCTTCAGGGACTATCTTGTCTTGGTTTTGGCTACTGTTTTTGAGTGATTTTGCGACTGGTTTTTGGGTGATTTTGGGACTGGTTTGGGTGATTTTTGGACTGTTTTAAGGTATTTGGGGCTACTGTTTTTGGGTATTTGGGGGAGAGTTTTTGTGTTGTTATTTTGTTGGCTTATGGTCTTTGTTTATGGTTGATGTGTCTAGGGTCTTTGGCGTGAGAGAGAGAGGTGCTTGGGGTTTTTTGTGTGGATGCCGTGAAATGTGTCTCCAGAGAGAGGAAGTGAATGTCTAATAGGGAATAGGGTTGGCTGGGTCTCTTTTTATAATAGCATGCTAGGGTTTTTAATTAAGGAAGGAAATCATACAAATATGAGAGGTGTTTAATTAGTTTATTAAGGAAATGATAATTGTATTTTTGGTGGGGGAATATCTTTAAATTGGTAGGTGATTTATTTAGATTGGATTTAAATATTTGGTAATTAGGAAGGTGATTTATTTTATTTAGGAATGAGATTTATTTAATTTATGAATTTGATTTGTTTAATTTAATTGGATTTAATTTAATTTAATTGGATTAGATTTAATTTGTGACATGTGTTTTAAATGTTTTAATTATTTGGATTGGGCTTTGGTGGGCTTTGTGTGAATTTTGGGTTGAGGCTAATAGTGAAATAGAAATACCGATGGTCGTTCAAACGCGTTTCCAGATGCTACACGAAGGCTTGCAATCTGTTTGCCGTTCGAACATGTTTCTGAACGCTAGAAGAACGCGCATGCAGTGAACATACGAATTAAATCTGACGACGTACTTTTTTTTCCTTCCGACGTCCGTTTCATGTAACTTCCGCAACTTATCGGGTAGTTCCTCCCAACGAGGCTCATCATCGGGCTTTCATGCAAAAATGAAAGTGTCTACAATCATGCTCCTTTTTCTTGGCCACAATGAATTATTGTTAGCCATTTCTTCGATTAAGTCTCAGGCTTGATCTTCTCCCTTTGCCATCAAAGCTCCTCCAGTAGCAGCATCAATTATGGTTCTCATCAATCCAGAAAGTCCATTATAGAAAGTTTGGACTTGAAGCCATTTTGGAATCTCATGGTGAGGACATTTCCGGAGCAAATCTTTGTAACCTTTCCCAAGCTTCTTAGAGAGTTTCTGAGTCAAGTTGTTATAAAGGATGTGATGTCATTTCTCAATTTTACTCTTCTGGCTGGTGGAAAGTACTTTGCAAGGAATTTGGTAGCTAGAGTGTTCCAAGTTGTGATGGAACCTGCTGGTAGTGAATTGTAGCCAAGCTTTTGCTCTATCTTTCAAGGAATATGGAAAAACTCGCAGTCTCATTGCTTCTTCTGATGCTCTGTTTTAATTGAAAGTGCCGCAAACTTCCACGAAGTTGCTGATGTGGGCATTAGGATCTTCAGTTGTATTCCCCCCAAACTGTACTAACTGCTGAATCATCTGAATGCATGTTTTGATGTCACACGCAATTGCTGGTAAGAGATGAAGTACAATATAAAAAATGAGGCCGTCCACCACTGGAATGGTTTTGTCTTGAATGGGAATTGGTGGTGCAACTTCTAAAGGTTCAGGTTCCATGTTAACGATTGCTTCTTGGCCTTCTCGCCTTTCCCTTCTTAACTGTCTGATGGTTCTTTCAATCTCTTGGTCAGCGGTCGGAGTTCAAAGCTTATGGTTTGTCTCATGTAGTGTTTGAGAACCTGAAACAAGAGAAAATAAAAACAATAGGTAAAAAGAAAATTAGATACAAGTAAAGGTATCTAACCTCACAAAACTAATAGTGAAAGATAAATAAGTCCCCAGGCAACGGCGCCAAAAAACTTGACCGACGTTGTCACACGCATTTAATGCAAGCGCACGTATCGTTCAAGTAGTATAAAAATTATCGATCCCATAAGGACTTAATACCTAATCTATTAATTTATGAAGCCAAATTTTTGCAAGTATCTAATGGATTGGTTGTTTGATTGGACGGTGACTTGGATTGTAACTTGAAATTTAAAACAAGTAAATAAAACAGCGTGAAAATAGTTTGAGAAAATTCAATATTTAGAACTATCCAGGGTTGTGAATCTTTCCAATATCTTTTAAAAGATGAAATGGTTATTTTATATTTGTATAATATATCGGATTATTAACCTGGAACACAAAATTATACAAAAGTCACTTCCGATGGTCAGATACAAATAACCAGTGTAACTTAATTAATCATATTCCTATGTCAACCAATTTAACTGAATTCATTAAGATTAAGTTCTAATTATGGCTACCCCCCACCCCCCCCGACATGTATATTCCTATCCTGTAAGGAAATCTATTAAAGGGCTATCTATCCTCATGGAAGATTGTGGGTTATTGAGTCTAAGGTTTAAACCTAAAATCCATTTTCCAAGTTCATTTCAAGTTTGCCAAATCAATCTTATTAATGGCCAGTTAACAAGAAGCGTTAAGACTAAGGCTCAATAAATAAACATTTATATTACCCAAACCATAAAATAACCCTTATTAACCGGTGATATTGGAATTCATCATAACCCCAGATAACTGACTTAGTTACGACACATATTTACGGGCAGTAAAAGCTTAAATAAAAGAAAAGACATAAAGTAAATGCTGGAATTAAATTACTGGAAAGTAAATGCTGGAAATTAAATTACTGGAAAGTAAATGCTGAAAGTAAATAAAGTAAAAATAAAATAAAGAAAATGCTGAGGTAAAAGGATCCACTTTTATTACTACTATTTTAGATATCTCCCTTAATATAATATATTAACTTTGCGTGATAATTACCAACCAGCCATATAGGCGGTATCCTGATTAAGTCAAATTAATAATTAATTACCAACGGACCAACTAGGCGGTATCCATGCTTAGTCAGGTTAAAACCAATTTATAATTAATTACCAACTGACCAATATGGCGGTATCCTAGTTAAGTCAGATTTTAAATATTTACTATATTATATTTAGGGGAGATTAATCTAAATAGAAATAATGAAAGCTTTACATTTTACCCCAGTAAGGGGGAGTTACCTCCTCATTACTGAAAAGTAATTGCTGAAAAGTAAAGAAAGAAAAGTACTGTGAGTAAAAGTAAATTACAGAAAGTAAAAACTGAAAAGTAAAGAAAAGAAAGTGCGAAAGCTGAAATTAAATACTGAAAGCTGTAAATAAACAAGCAAGATACAATCTTATTAGTTATTCCTAAGGAATTTCAAAGAAGAAAGTATGCATTTACAATGAAATGGCTTGGTATTTATGGGTAAAATTTTACCTCCACCAAATCTATTATTAAATGCTCCACCAAATCCATTATTAATTGCTCCACTAATTGCTCCACAAAATCCATTATTAATTGCTATCATTGTTGGTGGGAGCTTGACTATTTTTTTATTTATTTGCTTTGAAAATGACTTTAATAATTACAAATAAACACTTCTGGATATTTCATCAATTTCGGTCATGAAATCTTCCGATTTCGAAATTATTTTATTCTTCAAAGTTGTAGATCTTTGATTCTTCTTTAATCTAGAACTTGAATCAGCTCAATCCAATATCTAAGTAAATATTTAGGCCCAAAATACGACACCTGCGCAAAATTATAATTTCTGAAACTGCATTCGTTAGAACGCCCTTTAAAGTTTCCAATCTCCAAAATTAACATGTCAAGTCCAATTTTTTGCCCTTATTTGACCCACATTTCGTCCTAAATGATTTCATTGAGTTCCAATATTATTTTATCTGTAAAATAAACTAAAACATATCAAAACGTTCATCAACCCGAGAAACTAAATAAAATATTAAGTAAAAGGGGCGGTAAATATTGATATATTTTCCGCTCATTACACATAATATCCATATTATACCAGGGATATAGAGATGAGTACGTCAAATTCCTAAGGTATAATATAGTCGACTTACAAATTTGTGATCTCTATAGAACATTCGGAACTCGCTTCCGTAGTGTACCATGCATGGTTTTAACAGATCACAAATACATGTAGGATATCTATGCCATGTACATAGGACTAACGGATTCTATCTGATACACAAATGATATCATGAGCATGAGTCCGCACCCAATGAATAGGCGGAGTTCTGATCTAAATAGATCAATGACGTGACTGCCATCAAAGTGTGGATGATAACTCATATATCCACAGTGGTATCTCAAGTCGAAAGACCATTATGCTATTCAACTCGAGAAGATTCCTATTAATGTTGGTGTACCATCTATTAGGAAATCTTCGGTGAGCCGTTCAATGTTTATTAAATAAATGTCTACACATCTATACGAGTCTCCCGAGAATCATGGTTTATTGGGATAAACCATCAGACCAAGTCTCGATATACGATATATACTGGTCTCAACGGATTTTACTAACCGACCCGTATTAGTAAAGAAATTACCTACAAGCAATACAACAACCAAACTTTATATTTCCAAGAGGGGGTGAATTGGGTTATTGCCTAATAATGCAGAAATAAAAATCTTTGTCGATTTTAACTAGATTTACCGATTAAGCCTTAGGTTGATTTTCTCTTTTCGATTTGTAACCTATATGTAAGTTTTCATTCAATAAGCATGTAATAAATATAAATTGTGATATGTAAAGAGTTAATGATGTTAGTGTTCCTAGAACATGCCAAGGATCTCTAAGATGATTTGTGTGTGAATTATCAAGTGAGTTGCGGAAAAAACTTACATTGATTGGTAGAGAAAGTCAAAACTTTCATGGATGTAATGGAACTCCAAGCCTTTAAATGTTGTTTCCAACTCAAGGGTGAGTTTCCCTATCACCTTAGTTGACTCCTTGATGTGCTAGCATGAGGAAATTTTGCAACAAAATTCCATAGAGGGAGAGAGAAGTGCTCGACATTTTGGAGAAAGAAGAAGAAGGTTGCTGTGAATAGTAACTTAGTCTTACTTCTAAAGTTGACTTGCTAATATATACAAAGGTTGAGTGTTGATTTGGTTTGAGTGTATTATAAGTAAAGCCAAGTCTTACTTCCCAACAAATCAAATCCAATTCAAGCCTAACCACTTCCATCACATGTCCAACAAGTTGATGTAAGTGTAATGGGTCCCACCACTTTTAAATTCCAAATTTAAGTCGGCTAACTCAACACGCAACTTCGCTCAGGCCCGGGTTCGTTTAATCAAATTAAAAGAATTTTTGGTCGCGATGTAATTAAATCCAATTTAATTAAATAATAATGCATCGTAAAATTATTACGAAAGTCGCTCATGAATCAATTCCAAATTAATTCGTTCGCTTGAATTAAAATCCAATTTTAATTCCATGTTGAAATCTGATTTCAATTAATATATCTGATATATTATTTTAGCCCAAATAAATAAATTAAATAGTAAAATCCAATTTCACTATCAAATTTACTTTGCCGATTAATTCTAAATTAATCGCGTTCTCTCTTCTTCAAGAATTAATCCTAGATCAATTCTTTCTTTGATAATTAATCCCAGATTAATTCTGTTCGAGTCAAATGTCATCGGTGAATCTTCGGGAAGCGACCCAAGAGATCCTTAGATATGTTGGCAGTAAATACGGTCATCGTACTATCCGAATACGTGCGTACCCGGTACCACGTTCTTATCGATATACAAGACATGGTTGGCTTCTAGCAAAGCACCGTGCCTACCCAATTCTCCAGAAATATTCTTTAAAGGAATATATAATCTTTATCAGGCATAGCATACTATTTATTGCATATTACGATCCAGTATCAGATGTCACCTGCTACATCACACCTAATACACTACGATTATCAGTATATCTAGAAGAGGCGTACACAGAACCTGTTAAAGCCCCAGACGACTAAAACCAAAGAATATTGATTGCCGCAAGTATTAGCAATGAAAGTCTCAGGTTAAGATCAAATACACATACCATGATTCAGATTTCCATATACACATAGTCATACTACCAATGGGATTCCGAGGGGTCTATCTAGAGCAAATCTGTTCCCGTACAATCGAGTAACATAATGTTGGATAATATGACCCATAGCGTCACTATTTGTACAGATCACGGTGTTGTTGTACAAATTAACTATGTGACAAGGAAATTGCACTCTCATCATTTGTGATTAGATCACCGTAGATGTATAAATGAAGAGAGGTCCATATGATTAGTTCCTGGATTGAGATGATATGAGACAGTATCAGTCCACGAAGGATTAATCATTAAATATCCCTAGCCGGAGTATTATCGAGACAGGACATCGATAATGCGGAATAGGCTAGTATTGCACTTGTGCGCGTTGTGAGGGCACGACGGCATAGTTCTCATATATTAAGTATTGGATACTTATGCAAGTGCGATATGAGGTTGTGTTTCACCGATGGTACGGGAAACAGCTTCGCTCTGGATAGACCCCTCGGAATCCCATTGGTATTATGACTATGTGTCTATGGGAGGCCGAAATCAAGGTAGGTGTGTAAAGTCTTAACCTGAGACTCACATCGCTAATACTTACGATAATCGATAGACTTTGGTCTTGGTGGTACAGGGCTTTAACCGGTTCTGCGTACACCACTTCTGGGTTTATCAGAGAGTCGTAGTGTATTGGGTGTGATGTCAAGACGGAAGTATCACTTCAGTCATAGTGGAGATGATGTCACGCAGGATACGGTATTAGTGCTCTTAAGTGTTGCGCAAACCATCGGGATATTATGACTAGGTCATGCATATCCGATTATAGAGACTAGTTACCAGACATCCGACATGTGCTTCGACGGGGCAGACACTTATCCAGCCCCAGCCCTAGCACGTGACTATCCGATACTGGGCCGATCTACACAATACTACGGTATACTACGCTTGATACAGATCTATATATATTCCTGTAAGAATATTTCTGGAGAATTGGGTAGGCATGGCGCTTTGCTAGAAGCCAACCTTGTCTTGTAATTCGGTATATAAACGTAGTACGAGGTACTTACGTGTTCGGATAGTCCGACGACCGTATTTACTGCCAACATATCAGGAGATCTCATGGGTCGCTTCCTGAAGATTCACCGATGACGTATGACTCGCACTTTAATTAATCTGGGATTAACTGGAAGAGAGAGAAAATTAATCTGGGATTAATTATGGAGATATTTTATCTCGGTTAAAATATCGTTAAAGAGAGAGAACGATTAATTTGGAATTAATCGATAAATTAATATTTGATATTAATTTATCAAATATATTAATTTATCGATTAATTCCAAATTAATCGTTATCTCTCTTTGATGGATATTTTATCCAAGATAAAATATCTCCGCAATTAATCCCAGATTAATTTTCTCTCTCTTCTAATTAATCCCAGATTAATTTAGAGTGCGAGTCATACGTCATCGGTGAATCTTTGGGAAGCGACCCATGAGATCCCCGGATATGTTGGCTGTAAATTCGGACGTCGGACTATCCGAACATGTAAGTACCTCGTACTACGTTTATACTTATTTACAAGACAAGGTTGGCCTCTAGTAAAACCCATGCCTACCCAATTCTCCGGAAATATCCTTACAGGAATAAAGGATCTATATCAGGCGTAGTATATGTAGTATTGCGTATTTCTGTCCAGTATCGGATGATCACGTGCTAGGCCTGAGGCTGGAATTGTGTCTGCCCCATACGAAGCACATGTCGGATGTCTGGTGACTAGTCTCTATAATCGGATAAATATGACCTAGTCATAATATCCCGATAGCTGCAGCATTTAAGAGTGCTAGTACCGTATCCTACGTGACCATCATCTCCATATGACTGGAGTGACACTTTCATCTTGACATCACACCCAACACACTACGATTCTCAATATACCCAGCATTGGCGTACACAGAACCTGTTAAAGCCCTGGACGACCTCAACCAAAGTATATTGATTGTCGCAAGTATTAGCGGTGCAAGTCTCAGGTTAAGACCCAATACACCTACCCTGATTTCGGACTTCCATAGACATATAGTCATACTACCAATGGAATTCCGAGGGGTCTATCCAGAGTGAAGCTGTTTCCCGTACCATCGGTAAAACACAACCTCCTATTACACTTGCATGAGTATCCTATACCCAAATATATGAGAACTATGTCGTTATGCCCTCATAACGCGCACAAGTGTAATACTAGTCTTTTACGTATTTATCGATGTCCAATCTCGATAATACTCTGACTACGGATATTTAATGATTTATCCTTCGTGGACTGATACTGTCTCATATCATTCTCCGTCCAGGAACAAATCATAGGGACCTCCTGTCATTTATATATCTAGGTGATCTAATCACAAATGATAAGAGTACAATCTCTTTTGTCACATAGTTAATTTGTACAACAACACCATGATCTGTACAAATAGTGACGCTATGGGTCATAATTGTCCAACAATCTCCAACTTGGCCTATAGCCTATCACTTGAGTGCTTGACACCCGAACTATGTACGGTTGGCTCAAATTGCTGAGAAAAGCTTTCGTCAATGGATTTGCATGACTATCATCTAATGCGATTTATTCGATCATCACATCGCCACGATGTATGATCCGAACGAATCAGATGAATATCGAAGTATGTATCTGGATCGTTGATGAGACCATTAATTCTTTAGCCTGTGCTCAAGCCTAGCTCTCAACTACTAACAGAATTATATCTAATCTAATTAGATTTATTATCGACCCAGAAGGCTTCTATTGCCGCCTCAGCTGCAGCAATAACCCGCATTTATTGTTTATATCGGTAAACAATATCTTGCTTGGAAGATTTCCAGCTCATTGTTCCGTTATTCAAACTTTGTTGTACCGTTTGCGACTTTTAGTCGTCTTTATCGGTTAGGAAACTTGCTACAGTGAACCCAGTCACTTCAAGTTCTCCATCTCTATATACTAAGACAGCATCTTTAGTTCTCTAAGACACTAAGTATGTTCTTAACTTCAATCCAGTGATTATCACTCGGATTATCCTGTTTGTGAATCCATATGCTCAAAGCGTATGAGACACCAAGTCGCATACATTTTTTCAATGTACGAGTTCTCGGAGAGTTTTCTAAAAGCCAAGCTTTCGCCGATTTTTATTATGGGAATACCATTTCCAAGAAATGACATATATTATCATTATTTATAGGACAGCCACTGTCAGTGCGCTCCCACTAACCCTCTTATATACACAAGAATCTTTTCTTTTGAATTAAATCATACTCCATTATGATTACATCAAAACGATAATTCCAAGAACCTATGCTTGCTTCAATCCAAACATGGATCGAATAACCCGCAAACTTTGTTTGCTAGTTATAGTACGACAAAAACAGACAGGATGTTGTAAACATCCTCCAAAAGGTTTCCTTTTCAGGAAAGCATTTTCTTGTTAAGCTGACATATTTCAGAAATGAAATACGCAGCTTTAGCAAGCATTATCCAAATGGATTTAGCGTGGCAACAGGTAAAAGGTTTCGTCGTAATCAACACAATGTTGATAATGATATATTTCCGCTAAAAGCCTAGCTTTATACGTTGGTATGTTGCCATCCATGTATGTCTTCCTTGTAGACTTATACAGTACCAATAGGCACAATGCCTTGCGGTACATCAACTAGTATCCAAACTTGTTGATATACATGGAATCCATTTCGGACTCAATGCACTTTGACATAATTAGGGAGTCGATACCTTGTATCACTTCCTATACGTAGTCAGTTGGTATACCTCAAAAGATAGACATCTTTATGAGGTGAGATCAGAAACTCATACCCCAGGTTGTTTTCTGACTCTCTCTGATATACGCGGTTCTTGTGTATTCAAAGATTAATGGTAATAGTTTCATCCTTGATGAACTATTTATGTTCCATTAGGATTCGATGCCTTGAATAGTATTACTCCGATTTTCATCGAGTTTTACTATCCTCCCACTTACCATTGCATATCGGTATTCCTCTTAGAAAACCACATGGCGAGCAACAAATTGTTCTCCTTCTCTCGTGAGATGTATAAGTAAAATACTTATGGTATCCCTAGGTTAACCTACAATTGGCACTTATCCAATTGGGTTCTAGTTTGGTATCATCCAAACATATGCCTAGCATACCCAAATTATCAAGAATGTGAAACCCGGTTTCTTTCTGTTCATATCTTATATGATATCTGTCAAACAGATTTTTATGGAACCTTATTCTAAATAAGTTCTTGCACTGTTAATGCTTATCCGTTGAGGAAATAGTAGCTCAGAGTGACTCATGACTAACCTTATCATGTCTAACAAAATTCGGTTACTCTGTTCGGACACATCGTCAAACTGACGTGTTCCGGGAGGAGTCCTCATTTGAAAGAATACTATAATCTTTCAAGTATATTAGAAACTTATTGCTGAAGTATTTTCATTACGTCTTACCGTGACGATTTAATACTTTAGCCGATCTGTTAGTCTATTTCATGTCGAAACTTGTAAAAGTTTCCGATTTGTGTTCTTCAAAAGAAACACATAACCTTAACACGATGCCACATCCGTAAAGGTTCACGAAATATTCATATCCACCTTTAGCCTAGCTAGACATGCGCCCACTTGCTTCATTATGAACAAGGGCTAACAGATCGGTGGCATTGCACTTTTACCCAGTAAAGGTGTTTTAGGCACTTTGCCCAATAGACTAGATTCGTAGACTTTATTTGAATGGAATCAAATTAGTCCTAGTACCCACTCTTCAAAAGTGTGGATATACGATTCCTGTTTTATTGTGTCCCAGACAACTATGCCACAATTAAGTTTCTTCTGATCAAATCAGTTTAAGCTAATTGTTTGTCATGTTATATGTTTGAGATTTATTTATATTCAAAATATAAATTATGTCATTCACATCTAATATGTTTATCTCAATGTCATTTTTAAATAATAAAACACTTTAGTGTTCTAGAATATAAAGGTACACCCGCAACGGGTCAAACACTGATATAGAGATAATGTATCTAGCCAAAATAGTTACATTATAACAGTTTCCTAATTTAGGTACACACCCGAGGGTAGTTTCTAAACTTCGGTATCTACGGTTTAAACAGCGACTTTCGTCCCGTTTCCAAATCGCAGATTAATCTTGATTGAAGTTAGTATCCTATTCAGAACAGATTCTGAACATCAATATATATTTATGTACCACACTAAGTATTTAAAATCTAATTTTAATACTAGTATTGAACATAATTTTGACAAACATATTTGAAGTCAGAGCCTTGTTCGTCTTCAATTCCTTCATGTCTGCTTTGTCCAAATGGCAGTCACGCTTCCGAGATCCCGTTTGCCACATTTAGGCAGACATTTTGGGATATGTCATTTATCTTCCAAGAAGATTATAATGATTTTGCCTTTGCCCTTTTTCACATTCCAGTAGCCTTTGGCCTAGCCTTGGGTTTCTAGAATATCGAAGTAAGGTGCGCCCTGCGCTACTTGCCTAATTGCAAACTTTGACTTTGTCTCCTCGAGAATAGTCATTAACTCTCCAAGTTATCATCACATAAATCTTCCAAAGATTATGCTCTACTATTTGCTTAACTCCGGGCTTAGGCATAATATGTTTTTTTATCAAATAAAGTAACTTATTATTTTCCAGGACCATCCTGAAATTTATTCCCATTTTGAAAATTAAACCATTTAAATACATTTTCCCTAGGATTATGTATTAAACGTCAATCTTTCAATTTCATCTTGATTCTAATAGTCCAACTATTTAATCAACGATTTAGGTACTATTCATTATAATGATTACAATTGTCCAACTATTTAATCAACTATAATTTAATAGATTAAAATCAATTATATTGATTACTATAATCCAATTAGAAAATCAATTATAAATGAATAGTTGAATATAGTCCAACTATTTATTAAAAAACAACATTTAAATATTAGTCCAACTAACATTTAATTTATAACGACGAATGAAATTTGTTTGAGCGCGTATGGCGAGTAATTGAACGAGTATTGCAAATTTAAATCTTGCCTCCCATTATTTTTCGGCGAGCCTCTAACCCTCTGTCGAGTACTCGGGAAACCGCGTTTCCTAGTGGGCTACGATCCGTTAAATATCACAAAATCTTGACTTTGGCCAACAAATTGTATGATAATTAACTAGGTAGATCTCTAAAATCGATTGGATCCAATCCAATTCCTAGATCCGGTAGGGGACATCCAATTCTGAAACATATATCTTATATATGTCAATACATCCAAGGTATTGCCTAACCTTTTTCCTCTGAATCAACTAAGCCTTGGCTTTGGCACAACAAACTTAGTGATCCCAGTTAAGCGCGACCCATTGACCATGGAAAGCTTCGTAATCAATGTCGATGGACAAGAAGTGGTCTTGACTTTGGCCAACAAACCACAACTTGGACAAGACACCAATATGGAACAAAGCCTTTGTGATTCAAACACATCCTCGACGGACAAAGGCCTTGACTTTGGCCAACAAGCCAATGCCAGTCTCGGATCTTGAGTGAGAATCACTAAATGGAAGGAAAGACGCTTAATATTTTGTGAGGGTTTTTTGAGTGCAAATTGGCAACCAATTTATTATCTTTGTTAAGGTCTCATCATCATACACCCTTAAACATGCATTCTAAACACATAATAAAGCGCATATGAATAAAATAATAATGATATGCGGATGGATACTTTACACATTGATCCTAGATCAAATCCCTCCCTTTCTCTCTCTCGCTAGCACAAATATCACTTCTACCCGTTACACTACACTTCTAAAGAAACCTCATTTACATTGAGGGGAATAGGTGAGAAGAAAATACAAAGAATTGAGAGGTAATAAGGCTGGACACGCAGGTCCAATTAATAAATCAAATTTATTACAACAATTTCTAAAATTGCCACACTCATCTAATATCCATCTGATATACATTATTCATGCATCGCAACCATGTATTCACACAAGCATGTTATCAATCAATCTAATCAAATTAATTAATCTGATAATTAGTGATCATCCAATGTTTAAACAACGATTTGATTTTGTTCGAGTCAAACTCGTTTTGCGAATAAGTACATAAAGTACGAATTCTAGAATTAAATTAAACTACATAATTAAATCCAATTTAATATGCATTCAATTCTAATTCGCTATTTAATTCCAAATTAAATACCACACTTTAATTACGAACCTTTACGACTTAAATTCCAAATTTAATCGCAACGGGTCTCAAAGCCCGATTAACGTCCAACGTCAATTTAATTAAAGTGTAATGGGCTTTTAATTAATTTCTTAAGGCGTGGACTTTTGGTCAACTCGGGTTAAACCGAATAACCAAAATCCAATCCGGGAATTACCCCATAAGCCTAGAAATCAATTTAGGCCCATTAGGCCCAATTAAACTTTAAAGGTCCATTAAGTCGCATTTGGGCTTTATGGATGCGGTTTTGGGCCCAGTTGGATCTAACCAATTTTGCCTAAACCCAACTTTGTACAACAAAGCCCAAAAAGCCCAATTACAACTATGAAAGCCCAAATCCAATTTTAAGGCCCAATTAATTAAATACAAAAAATCCAATTTCACATTTAATTAACCTAAAGTGTATAACACAATTAATTAACCAATTCAATATTTCCAAAACACTAATTAGCCCAATTAATCATGTTCACCATCATCATCACATGTCCAACACATTTTGATTAAAATCAAACCCAAATCACATGCTCAAAGTCTCGGCCAAGGGAGGGGATTTTTTGTCCGATTCGAATTCAATCCAATTAATTCCACAATCGACATTAAATCACATTCCCGAATGATTTTAACTCATCCAATGAATCAAAAATCAAAATTCCAAGACATTTTAGGGCAACTCAATTCGGCTGGGAAAAATGTTCCAAACATTATTTCATCAAATTGATCCAATCAATTATCAATTAAACATGTATTAAGCATACTCAAACATCCAATTTATTCAAATCATGCTCAAATACAAATTACCCAATTTTAAGCCCTAAACTTTTTCATGCTCAAACCTTGCTCTAGATGCCATTGTTGGTTTCTATTAAGGTCTCAAGATCAATAATAAGCATGAATCAAGTGCGAATACAAATCGAAGAAGTTGCGTAATACTTACATCGATCGGTTGAGTGACGCGGAGGCGAACAAAATCTGATTTTGCTCCTCTTCATTGGTTCGGCAGTGGCAGTGAAGTCCTCACTGGTTTGGCTCGGTTTGGGTCCTTCGTCAAGCTCCGAGCTTTGTTGAACGGTTCTCGGCTCATGGGTGGACTTCCCTATCACCTTTGCATGTCTCGTAAGTGTGCTAGCACTTGTGATTTTGCCACAAAATCCACTCTAGCTTCCCTCACTGCTCACGGTTTCTCAAACCAGAAAAACAGAAAATGCACAGCCCTTTTAGGCATGAGATGTAGAGAGAAAAGAGAGAAGAGAGAGATGAATAATGTGTAATTATTTTTGGTAAATGAATTTCTAAAAAATATATACCAACTTTGCTTTTAAAAAGTCAAAGTAATTAAAAACAATATATTCCATTCAAGCTTTTAAAAGCTTTCAACAACTCTCATCAAGTCACATCTATCATTCAAGTTGTCAAGTCACATCACTCAAAGTGACAAGATTTGACGTTTGACGTGACGCTAGATGCGACTAGCTATTTGACACTTGATTTGACTTGCGTGCCGCACTCGAATTCGAAATGCGAATGCGCTCGCAAATAATCTCGGGCTCGGGTTCGCTAATTCTTAACGAATTTTCTTTTGCGTCGTAATTAAATGATTACGCCTAGCGAATTCACTATTCACATCGCTAACGAATTAATTCTAAATTAATTCGTTCGCCCGAATTAAAATCTAATTTTAATTCCGCGTCGAAATCCAATATCGTTTAATATATCAAATATATTAATTTATCGATTAATTCCAAATTAATCGTTATCTCTCTTTGATGGATATTTTATCCAAGATAAAATATCTCAGCAATTAATCCCAGATTAATTTTCTCTCTCTTCTAATTAATCCCAGATTAATTTAGAGTGCGAGTCATACGTCATCGGTGAATCTTTGGGAAGGGACCCATGAGATCCCCGGATATGTTGGCAGTAAATTCGGTCGTCGGACTATCCGAACACGTAAGTACCTCATACTACGTTTATACCGATTTACAAGACAAGGTTGGCCTCTAGCAAAGCGCTATGCCTACCCAATTCTCCGGAATTATCCTTACAGGAATAAAGGATCTATATCAGGCGTAGTATACGTAGTATTGCATATTTCTGTCCAGTATCGGATGATCACGTGCTAGGCCTGAGGCTGGAATTGTGTCTGCCCCGTACTAAGCACATGTCGGATGTCTGGTGACTAGTCTCTATAATCGGATAAACATGACCTAGTCATAATATCCCGATAGCTGCAGCATTTAAGAGTGCTAGTACCGTATCCTACGTGACCATCATCTCCATATGACTGGAGTGACACTTCCATCTTGACATAACACCCAACACACTACGATTCTACCCAGCATTGGCATACACAGAACCTGTTAAAACCCTGGACGACCTCAACCAAAGTATATTGATTTTCGCAAGTATTAACGGTACAAGTCTCAGGTTAAGACCAAATACACATACCCTGATTTCAGACTTCCATAGACATATAGTCATACTACCAATGGAATTCCGAGGGGGTCTATCCAGAGCGAAGCTGTTTCCCGTACCATCGGTAAAACACAACCTCCTATTACACTTGCATGAGTATCATATACCCAAATATATGAGAAATTTGCTGTTGTGGCCTCACAACGCGCACAAGTGTAATACTAGTCTTTTACGTATTATCGATGTCCAATCTCGATAATACTCTGACTAGGGATATTTAATGATTTATCCTTCGTGGACTGATACTGTCTTATATTATTCTCCGTCCAGGAACAAATCATAGGGACCTCCTATTATTTATATATCTAGGTGATCTAATCACAAATGATAAGAGTGCAATCTCATTTGTCACATAGTTAATTTTGTACAACAACACCATGATCTATACAAATAGTGACGCTATGGGTCATAATTGTCCAACATGTCTCATATCTTATTAATCTGGTACTAATCATATGGACTTTTATCATTTATATATCCAAGTAATCTAATTTCAAATGATAAAAGAGCAATTTCCTTTGTCACATAGTTAATTTTGTACAAGAACACCATGTCCTTTAAAAAATTGTGATGCTATAGGTCATAATTGTCCAACAATCTCCCACTTGGCCTATAGCCAATCACTCAGGTGTCCAACACCTGAACTATGTACGGGTCGATCATGCTTATGCTGAGATATCATTTTCGCCAGCGGATATAATAGGTTATCATCTGAAACGATCTTGTCGATCTTGACATCGCCACGATGTATGATCTGATGAATCAGATGAAACCATCGAAGTACATACTTGGATCATTGATGAGACCATAATTCCTTAGCCTGTGATGTAGCCTAGCTCAGCTGCTAACAGAACGACTCATAATCCAATTAGAATTTTTATAGATCCAAAAATGCTTCTTTTTCTGCCTCAGCCGCATCAATATATATTCTTTTTTTGTTGTTGAATCGGCAACAGTATCTTGCTTGGAAGGTTTCCAGCTCACTGTTCCGTTGTTCAAACAAAATAAGTACCCTTAATGTGACTTACAGTCGCATTTATCAGTTTGGAAACTTACAACGGTGATTCCTGTCACCTCAAGTTCTCCATCTCCATAAATTAAGAAAGCATCCTTAGTTCCTCTAAGATACTTAAGGATGTTCTTAACATCAATCCAGTGACCATCATCTGGATCAGCTTGATAGTGACTTCAGATGCTATAAGCATATGAGACACTAAGTCGCGTACATGTCTAACAATGTACGAGTTCTCGGAGAGTGCCAACAACTTTTAGATCTATCCCAGTAGATCTTTATTCCTAGAATAAAGGTTGCATCTCCCAAGTTTTCATGGAGAATTTCAATGAAAGCCAAGCTTTCACCTATTTTAATATGGGAATGTCATTTCCAAGAAATAATACATCATCAATGTATAGGACATCCAATGTCAGTGCGCTCCCACTAACCTTCTTATATACACAAGAATCATCTTTGTTTTGAATGAAACCATATTGTAATATGATCTCATCAAAACATTGGTTCCAAGAACACAATGTTTGCTTCAATCCATAAATTGATCGAATTAACTTGCAAACCTTGTTTACATGTTTTGATATGACAAAACCGTCAGGCTGTTGTATAAAACATCCTCCAAAAGGTTTCCGTTAAGGAAAGCGGTTTTGACGTCCATCTGTTATATTTCATAATTGAAATATACAGCATTAGCAAGCGTTATCTGAATGGATTTAATCATGGCAACTGGTAAAAGGTTTCATCGTAATCGACACCATGTTGATGATGATACCATTTCGCTACAAGCTTAGCTTTGTACGTTTGTATGTTGCCATCCATGTTTGTCTTCACCATAAAGACCCATCTGTTACCAATAGGCACAATGCCTTCTGGTATATCAACCAGTGTCCAAACATTGTTGGTATACATGGAATCCATTTTGGACTTCATGGCACCTTGCCATATAACGGAGTCGATACCTTGTATCGCTACCTCATACGTAGCCGATTCATTATCCTCAATAAGATTAATATCTTTATGAGGTGAGATCAGAAACCTATACCTCTAAGGTTGTTTTCTGACTCTCTCCAACCTACGTTGTTCTTATGTATTAGAAGATTGTGGAACAGTCTCATCCCTAATGAACTGTTCATGTTCCGTTAGGGATCGGTGCCAGGAATAATATTACTCTGATTTTCATCGAGTTTTACTTTCCTCCCACTTACCACTGCATTTAGGAATTCCTATTAGGAAAACCACATGGAGAGCAACAAATACCTTGTTCTCTTGTGGGTTATGGAAATTGGTTCCCTAGGATAACCAATTACAAATAGGCACTTATCTTATTTGGGTTCTAGTTTGGTATTATCCAAACATATGCCCAGCATTCCCAAATCTTCAAGAATGATAAACCTAGTTTCTTTCCTGTCCATATTTAATATAGAGTCTGCCCAACAAACTTTGGCGGAACCTTATTCAAAATAAGTATTGCACTGTTCAATGTGTATCCCGTGAAGGAAATTGGTAGCTCAGTGAGACTCATTATTAACCTAACCATGTCCAACAAAGTCCGGTTTCTTTGTCCGGACACACCACTCAATTGAGGTGTTCCGGGTGGAGTCCACTATAAAAGAATACCATACTCTTTCAAGTAATCGAGAAACTCATTACTCAAGTATTTTCCACCACGGTCCAACCGTGACGTTTTAATACTTTTACCAGTCTATTTTTCTACTTCGTGTTGAAACTCTTTGAATTTATCAAAAGTTTTTGATTTATGTTTGATAAGATACACATAACCATAATGCGATGCAACATCCGTAAAGGTTACAAAGTATTTTTATAACAACCTCTAGGCTAGCTAGACATGGGCCCACATACGTCACCATGAACGAGGGCTAACAGCTCGGTGGCACGTGTACCTTTACCGCTAAAAGGGTTTTAGGCACTTTGCCTAATAAATAAGATTCGTAGACGTCATATGATTTAGGATCAAATCTGTCCATGTATCCATTCTTCAAAAGAGTGGATATACGAGTCTTGTTAATGCGTCCCAGATGACAATGCCACAAATAAGTCTCATTTGATTTACTCAGTTTGAGCTTTTGTTTGTCATGTTATATGTTTGAGATTCATTTATATTCGAAATATAAATATTGTTATTCACATCTAATGTGTATATCTCAATATCATCTTATAAACAAAACACCCAATGTTCTAGAACATAAAGGTATACCCGCAACGAGTTAAACTAGATATAGAGATAATGTTTCTAGTCAAACTAAGCACATTATAACAGTTTCCTAATTTAAGTACATGCCCAAAGGGCAGTTCCAAAACTTAGGTTCCCACAGCCAAAACAGTGACTCTCGTCTCATTTATGACTTGCAGGTCGATCTCATCTGAAGCCAGTCTCCTGCTAATCAGCAGATCCCGCACATCAGTACATATATATGTACCACATCCAGTATTAAAAATCCAATTTTAAAACCAGTAGTGGACATGTTTATAACAAACATACCTGAAGTCAGAGCCTTGCCCGTCTTCACATCCTTCATATCTACCTTGTCAATACGACAATCATGCTTTCAGTGACCCTGTTTGCCATAGTTTAAGTAGATGTTTTGGGATATGTCATTTGTCTTCCCAGAAGACTGTGACGATTTTTCCTTTGCCCTTTTTCTGCACACCCCTAGAAGCCTTCGGCCTTGCCTTGGCCTTCTGGGATGTCGAAGTAAGATGCGCCTTGCGCTTCTTGCCCTTTTGGAAGCTCTGGCTCTGCCTCATTGAGCATCGCCATTAACTCTCCAAGAGTTTTTCTCTTGATTCATGATGAACCCGCCCCAGCATTCGAGCAGAGACTATAAGATCGAATCTATGGATGTCTCGGCCTCGTAGGTAATGCCAAGCTAACCTAGCTATTCGATGTCAGTAATCATCTGCGACACCCAGTGCTCGACAGATGTACCTTATGACATACGCGAGCTTAAGAGCTTCTTTTGTACTTTTAAGATCTAAAGTTAGATCTATAAAAATCATTTAATTTCAACATCATGGTATAAGGATCTAATCCTTAGTTCTGACGATGAAATTGAGGAGTCATTGCGGCAAGCATGATGGATTGAGCACTAAAGTTATCATCACGATGAGTCTCCCAAAGCTCATGCTCTACTATTTGCTCAACTTCGGGCTCAGGCCCGAGAGGTTTCTCTATTACATAGAGTAACTTCTTGGCTTCCAGGACTATCATGAGATTCATTTCCTAAACTGGAAAATTAGAGCCGTTAAAGACATTATCGCCCATGATTATGTCGGCAACGTTAATCTTTCCAGCCATCTTGATTGCTATAGTCCAACTATCCAATCAATGATTTTGGGTACACTCAAATTTTAATGATTACTATAGTCCAACTATATAATCAACT
The DNA here is from genome assembly GCA_019454045.1 of Zanthoxylum bungeanum. Classification (NCBI taxonomy): domain Eukaryota; kingdom Viridiplantae; phylum Streptophyta; class Magnoliopsida; order Sapindales; family Rutaceae; genus Zanthoxylum; species Zanthoxylum bungeanum. The sequence goes on along the minus strand of SKCR01027145.1, from coordinate 1,638 downwards.
ACAAGTGGAGTAGTATGTTGTACAGTCTAACTGTTCAAGAAAGAAATATTAAATATTAGTCCAACTAATATATTTATAGCAATGATAAATAAAATAAAAGAGCGTGTATTGGGAAGTATCTAAACGAAATTGCAAATTTAATACTAGCCTCCCACTATTTTTTGGCGAGCCTCTAACCCTCTATGGAGTACTCAGGAAACCTAGTTTCCTAGTGGGCTAGGATCCCGTTAAATAACACACAACCTTGAATTTGGCCAACAAGTTGTATGAAACTTAACTAGGTAAATCTCTAAGATCAATTGGATCTCATCCAATTCCTAGATCCAGTAGGTGGACCTCCAAGTCCGAAACATATATCCAATATATGTAAATATATCCAATATATTTCCTAACCTTTTCCTCTTAATCAACCAAGCTTTGGCTTTGGCTCAACAAGCTTAATGATTCCAGTTAAGTGGGACCCATTGACAGTGAGAAGGCTTCGTAATCCACGTCGATGAACTAGAAGTGACCTTGACTTTGGCCAACAAGTCACAACCGCCCAAGACATGCGATATAGAACAAAGCTTTCGTGGTTCAAACACATCCGCGATGGACATTGATCTTGACTTTGGCCAACAAACCAATGCCAATCTTGGATCTTGAGAGAGAACCACCCAATGGAAGGAAAACACTTAATATTTGATTGAGGGTTTTTGACGTAAATTGGCAACCAATTTATTATCTTTGATTAGGTCTCATCATACACCCTTAAACATACATTCTAAAAGCATAATAAGGCGCAAATAAAATTAATAATGATATGCGGATGGATATATAACAAACTTTGTTCCTAGAACAAATCTCTCTCTTTCCTCTCTCCCGCTAGCACTATTTTTACTTCTACCCAATTACATAACACTAATAGAAACCTCATTTACATTGAGGGGAATTGGTGAGAATAGAAATACAAAGAGAATAAAGATAATAGGCTGGACACGCAGGTCTAATTTAAAAATTCTAAATTTATTACAATAATTTCCAAAATTTCCTCACCCTTCTAATATCCATATGATATACCATATAATACATCCAAGTATTCACACATAGCGTGCTATTCAATCAATCTAATCTAATTAATTAATCTTTGAATTAATTATCATCCAATGTTCAAACAACGATTTGATTTGCGCGAGTCCAACTCGTTTAAGAATAAATACTCAAAGTACGTATTCTTGAATTATATCGAACTACAATTTTAAATCCAATTTAATTTGTATCCAATACTAATTCATATTTAATTCCAAATTAAATAATTACACTTTTAATAGTGTCTTTTAGACTTGGATTCCAAATCCAATCTTCATAGGTCTCAAAGGCCCAATTAGTATCCAATACTATTTAATTAAAGTCCAATGAGCTTTTAATTAATTCTTAAGGCATGAGCTTTGGCCATTATGGATCAAACCCAAGATGCCAAGGCCCAAAAAGAAATCACCCTATGCCAAAAATCAATTTTGGCCCATGGGCCCAATTAAATTATTAAAGGCCCAATTGTCATATTTGGACTTTATGGAAATGGTTTTAGGCCCAATTGATCCAACCCAATTGTCCAAAACCAAACTTGGCCCAACCAAGCCCATTAAGCCCAATTACAAC
>SKCR01027144.1:0-43636 GCA_019454045.1 Zanthoxylum bungeanum | reverse complement strand
AATTATGCTTGTAACATGGCATAATACATGTATATGTGCTGATACGAAACCCCTAGGGTGGCCTCTAACATCCTAAGTTGCAATTGAAATTAAATGAAATTGTTTCTGTTACGCATCGTGATGCTAGACGTTGAGCATCGCGACTTCCACATGACTGATCGAGATTTCCACCCGACCGACCGAGTATTCCACATGACTAACCCGAGTCTTCCACATGACCTACCCGAGCCTTCCACATGACCGACCCGAGTCTTCCATACTGACATGATCCAGGCCACACATGGAGTATCAGAGGACATGGCCAATAACACAAGGGATCCATTGCAATTACCAGAAGGGCCAATCACAAGACATAAGGCAAAAAGAATCAGAAAAAACAATGGCGGCATTAGTTCAGAGTTTTATGGCCGACTGCAACAAACAAATAGAGACGCATGTGGGCTTCGATGGAAAGGGCCCAAAGCCATTTCACTTGGCCCAAATCAGTTTAGAATAAAGCTTCCTAAGCATTTGAAGACTTAAAGACTTGGTATTTTTGTAATTTCATATTTAGGGGCATTGTTGTCTTTATGCCTTTAGGGTTTCTTTTGTATCACTATTTAAGCTTTCTTTCTTTTTCATTTTGGAACAATGAACGAAATTTGTAAAACTCAAAAGCTTAAAGCTTTGGCTATGGCCGAATTCTTGTAAGGGAGGGATTCCCCTTTTCAAGTTTGAATCGACTTATCTAAGTTTGGCAAACTTAGTGGCGTCCCCATTGCTAGCAAAACACTACAAGGATTCATTTTAAAGGTTCTCAAGGGAAAGTTCTTTGTGGGTCTTCTTTGGGCCTTGGAAGGGATTTGTTCCTACAAAATCAAATTCGCGGTTCTTGGGGTTCTGTCCGTTGCTTGGGGTTTGCTTGGATTTCGAATCCAAGTGGGTTTCTTGTCACATACGACCGACCCGAGTCTTCCACATGACTGACCTTAGGCAAACATATAACTGACCAGAGGTAGAGGGTATGTTCATGTAACAACCCAGCAATCCCGATGACTAATAAGTTAGGGATGGCATAATACCTGATGTGAATCATGTTCATGTTAGGGTTGGTGCTCTGAGAGCCAATTTTATTATGTATTTCAATAAACTAGATACAAACTCCTTATTATTATCAGAGAATTCAAAGAGGAAGGTACATCTGAAGCTGAAATTTCGAGCTGAATTTATAGGCAAAAAATGCATCGCGTGTCACGATGCGCCTACGTGGCACACTCTGATTGGCTACTTTGATTCCCTTATCTGCTGATGTGGCATTTTGGATGATTAACTCAATAATTGTGCTTACGTGGCGATGATGTGGTGACACGTGGCGATGTTGATTGTCAGCACCGTGTGATTGTGACACGTGTCACAAGATGATTGGCTGATGATGACGTGGCTAATACGTGGCACGCTGACTCGGTATGTGACTGATGTGGACGCCACATGGCTAACACATGGACGACACATGGACAACACGTGGCGATGGTGATTATCGGTAGCATATGATGATGACACGTGGCATGACGCATGTTAACATGATCGGCTGTGATGTTGACACGTGGTAGGCACACGTTAGCAGATTTGGCGCACGTTAACATCTGGTGCATTTTAGTAAAATCCCTCTAATTGGTCCACGTGTCCCGGCGCACGTTAGCAGAGGTGCCGAGCATGTTAGCGGCCGCAACGCAGGCTGCGCGTCGCGACGTGGCAAATGACCATTTTGTCTCTTTTTGTCCTTTTTCACTCTTTTGGCCCCGAATCACCTCCACAGAGTCCTGAAACTTTATTTATCTACAAAATAACACAAAAACATCAAAATATTCACAAAACTCAAGAATCTATACCAAACATTAGGTCAAATGAGTGGGAAATAGTGATATAATTACCACTCATCACACCCCCAAACCTAACATTTTGCTAGTCCTCGAGCAAAACATCAAAATAAAATAACATAAACATCTTTAAAATTAAGCTAAGCTAAGCCACTTTCGTAGGGATCACGGTTGCATTTAGCGTATACAACAAGCCTTTAAACCCCTAGGTGTCCCTAGTGGATGAGTTGTAGTCTCGTGAGGGCTTACAGCAACGATACCCACAAATGTTTTACAAAAGTAAAAAGATAGTAAAACTAATGCACACAAAAACAAAAAGACAAGAGAAAATAGAATAAAGAAGTTAGTAACTGACCATGTGAAACTTCTTATCCAAGTTTAGAGTTGTATTCTTTCTTTCTAAATTACTGAATCAGTAAATTCTCCGATCATTTTTACCATTCTCCATATACACAGCTAACAAAATAGTAATCAACTCATTTTTGCCCACAATAGTCATAAGTGTAGTTGAAAAGAAGGTAATATTTTTGTCCTAAAGTTGTATCAGAATACACATATTTTTTTGGCAATGGAATACTTTTCTGATTTTTCTGATTTTTGTTTTTGTTTATATACAATATATTTCATCCATGTAGCGAGCTTTAGGCCAGTGACTCCCAACCAGTTGTCTTTAGGGCACTAGGTGTTAAGACACCCCTACAGACTTAATTACTCGGACTTCAGATATATATATTTTTTTGTAACATCTTTGATCCATGTAGCGAGCTTTGGGCCAGTGACTCCCAAACCAGTTGGCTTTAGGGCACTAAGTGTTAAAACACCCCTACGGACTCAATAACTCGGATCTTGGACGGTTTTTTTATCCCATCGTTTTTTTAAGATGTTTTCTCCAATTAAACCAGAGCACTGAATATTACAAACTTGTGAATTACAACTCATGTCCGTATGTTACCATGTATGTTGATAATATCTGACAAGAACTCACTTGGGTTGGAAACCAAGCAAACCCCCAAGCATCTTTCTCAAAACCCCAAGAACTTTGAATACTGATTTTGTAGGAACAAAACCCAACCAAGATCAGCCCCTAACCACCATGAAACTCACGTCCATGATAACCACAAGCATGAAATCAGATTGTATTTTGCTAGCAATGGAGACGCCACTAAGTTGCCAAGCTTAGATAAGTCAATTTGAACTTGAAAAGGGGAATCCCTCCCTCAACAAGGTTTTGGCCATAGCCATGGAAAGCTCAAGCTTTTTTTTCTTTCAAAATTCTGTATATTACCTTGGTTTCCCAAAAATACAAAGAAGATTCATATAATAAGGGTTACAAAAGAGTAAAAAGGTTAAAATGACCCTAGAGCTAAAATTACCAAAAGCCCTAAGTCAAGCACCTCAAACACGACCATTAAGGTCCTTTTGCACCTAAATAAACTTAAAACAAAGATTAGAAGCTAATCTCACTTAAGCTAATTAAGGTGCTTACATGCTATAGTAAATTGAGGTGCTTCCGGCTAAGTACAAATCTAAGCATAATTAAGCCTAATGGCATAGTCAACCATGCTAATTACATCATAAATAAAGTCAAAATGATGAGCACAAATGACAAAAATGCCCCCATTTGGCCGAATTCAACATAGTCCCAAAATGGGTGAAATCGGGTCAAAAGGGTGCTGGTGCTGAAGCTGGTCTGCTATGCTTCAGTCTGAGCTGATCTGGGTCAAATAAAATAGCTTGGGGACCTCTCTGGTTATGCCCATATGTGTATCTGGTGTGCACTTGACTTGGTTGCTGCAACTGGTCACATAGCTTTGAGCTAGTCCCGTAAAGGCCTCTCTGATCTTCTTTGCTCTTTGGCGTGTGATTGGCCCTGTTGGCAACTGCATGGGTTCTTCCAAGTTGTTAGCTGCATCCTGTAATGTCTCTGGTGTGGTTGGAATCAGCAATGGAGACGCCACTAAGTTTTTTTTGGATAAGGTAAGTATTATAACCAAAGAAAGATATACAAAGAGCAAAGGGGCATACCCCAGGAACTACAGAGGACAGGCCCTCCTAGAAAAAAGCCAAAAGGCTACAAAGCCAAAAGGCTACAAAAGAATCAACAAAAGATGTCATCGGGTAAGTGCCACGAAAGGTGAAGCCATTTATTGTCATAAGATGGATTCACCTTTCGTAAGGAGCTAACACGATTCCGAACATCAAAAACAATATCATAAAGAAGAGCAGAAACAGGCCGAAGAGGCATATCATGAGTGCGAGCATTCCTCTCCCTCCAAATATGGTAGACTGACGCTGCAAAAGACAGACGAACCAGAAGATGACATAAAGAGGCTCCGGAGAACTGACATACCCACTCAACAGTCTGACACCAATCTCGGCGACTCCAATCTAACCCACACATGGCCAGCACAGACGACCAGACCCTTGAAGAATAGAGGCACTGGAAGAAAATATGATCAATGTCCTCACTCGAACAACCACAAAGAATACACCGCGAGCAAGCAGAGATGCCAAATCTCATCAGACTGTCCTGAGTACAAAGGCCACCCTGAATAGACATCCAAAGAAGAAAGGAATGACGGGGAATTGTCTTCCGGAACCAAACAACTCGAGACCAATGCATCTGGGGTCTCCTTGACCTCATAGCATTCCAGGCACTATCCACAGAGAATCTTCCGTTTGTATCCTCCTCCCAAACCAGCACATCCTCCCTCAAACTAGAAGGAGACGGAAGATGAGACTGAGCCAAATCAATAAGAGCAGCAGATCTAGATGGGGGCCATTGCCAAGCAGAATCGGAGATAATGGATGCAACTGTAGCCATTCTATCCAAGCCAGAATCATAAATCACTCTATCGCCCAACGTGTCCACAATCGAGCCAACAGGATGCCAAAAATCAAACCACAATAACGTCTTCTCACCATTCCCAATCCTCACTCTCATCCGCCGACGGGACCAAGAACGAAGCTCCAAGATCTTACGCCAACTCCAAGAGCAATCTGAAGGACAAGGGACCTCCCAAAAACTTCTCCCTTGCAACAAATAAGAGTGAACCCAACTCGACCATGAGGAAACCTGGCCAGAACAAAGAAACCAAATATGTTTAACAATAGCCGCTCTATTCCAAGAATCCAAACTCTTTATCCCCAGCCCCCCTCCTGAAGAGGTAAACAAACTTTGCTCCAAGCCACTCTCGCCCCAGAAGAGGTGAGCGCACTACCCTTCCAAAGGAAAGAATGAAGAATCGTCTCCACCTTCCTCACAACAGACTTAGGAAGAATGAATAGAGAAGACCAATAAACTTGAATGGAGAACAAAACTGACTTAATAAGCTGAAGCCGACCTGCATAAGAGAGAAACTTACTACTCCAACTCTTGGCACGCAGAATAATACGATCCACAAGAGAAGCACAATCAGAGGCCCTGAATTTAGTAGAGATCAACGGGACTCCCAGATACCTCACTGGAAGATACCCAACTTGGAAACCCAAAATGAGACACAAGTGGCCTAGAAGGGTAGGAGAGATACCAGAAGAGAAGAATTGACTTTTAGCTGGGTTCGGGGTTAGACCTGATAAACCACTGAACTGCCCAAGGCATTCCTTGATCAAGGAGACAGAGGATGCTTCAGCTTTACAGAAAATCATAAGGTCATCCGCAAAGCATAGATGAGTAAGACGGTCCTTAGAACACCGCCAGTGAAACTGGAAACCCGGATTAGTAGCCATATTACGAAGAAGACCTGACAACACTTCCATAGCCAAAACAAATAGATAAGGAGACATGGGATCACCTTGTCGTAATCCCCGACCCCCAGAGAAGAAACCATGCAGCTCACCATTAATAGAGACAGAGAATCTAGTAGTAGTCATACACTCCTGAATCCAACCCACCATCCTCTCTGGAATACCAACTGTCCGCAGAACCTCAACCAGGAAATCCCAACGAACAGTGTCATAAGCTTTCATCAAGTCAATCTTAAGAGCACATCTCGGAGAACTGCCATTCTGGTGATAATTCCGAACCAATTCCTGACACAAAAGAATATTGTCGCTAATGCGCCTTCCCATGACAAAAGCAGATTGATTATGACTGATTACTGAAGGGAGGATAATCTTGATTCTATTCGCAATCAGCTTAGCAATGCACTTGTAAATAGTATTACAACAAGAAATAGGCCTAAAATCCTTAACCTGGGAAGGATTAGGAATCTTAGGAATAAGAGCAATGGATGTAGCATTAACCTGCCTCAAAAGACGCCTAGAAGAAAAGAATGAGTGAATAGCACATAGGACATCATTCCCCACAATATTCCAACACTGCTTAAAGAAGCCCGAATTAAACCCATCTGGACCTGGAGCTTTATTGTCCTTCAACCCGAACAAGACAGCCTTAATCTCCTCATCCGAAACCTCCTGAGAAAGAGCCACACTCTGCTCAGCAGTCACATGTCTAGTAATAGCAGAACGAAGGACCGCCCTATCAAAATCCTGCTGACCATGCTGAGGACCAAAAAGGGTCTCAAAAAAAGAAACAATCTCATCTCTAACCAAGACATCTTCCTCCACATGGGTCCCATCCTCCTTATTAATAGAAGTAATCTTACTACGACCGTGAAAACTCTTCATAGCCGTAAAAAAGAATTTAGTATTCTGATCCCCAAGGTTAAGCCACTGGACTCGAGATTTCTGTCTATTGAAGTCTTCTTCAGCACGACTCAAAACACCATAACTTAACGAAAGACGAGCTTCTTCAGCTAGCAGAGCAGGGTCACTAGGGTGGTCCTGTAAAGCACACTGCACTCTGTCCAGATCATTCCTAATCTCCTAGACTCGCCACGAAATCTTAGAGAAATGCTCAACATTAAATTTTTTCAAAGCTAACTTAACATTCTTCAGCTTACAACATAAACGGAACATCGGAGTACCATGAACATCAATATCCCATGCCCTATCCACAATAGAGAGAAAATCAGGATGATCCACCCAAAACTGAAAGAACTTAAAGGGGATAATCCTCTTAGGGAGCTCTGCAAGCTTAACAACCATAGGAGAGTGATCAGAAATACGGGGAGGAAGAAAGCGGGCAGAAGAGCCCGGGAAAAGACACTCCCAAGAAGAGTTAACAAGAACACGGTCTAACTTGCGCCAAATAGGAGACTGAATCTGCTTATTAAACCAAGTAAACTTACAACCAGAGAACTGAAGATCATCCAACCCAGCCTGACCCAAACAACAACCCAAATCATCTTTCCAAGCTGGCCAAGCCACAGAACCACCACAATGCTCAATCGGAGACCGGATGGCATTGAAATCACCCAAAACAAGCCACGGGGAATCATCAAAATTACTACCACTAGTAATCAGGTCAGCCCAAAGTTCCCGCCGCTTCTCGTGGTCACACTCCCCATAAACCACTGAAACTACACAATTCCACATCCCAGAAATATGAGTGATGCGTCCCACATCGGTTGCGGGGTGCCTCCTGGGCTGGTTTATAAGGCCAGGGCCAACCCTCTCCCTCTGAGCTAGCTTTTGGGGCAGAATTAGGGCTTGGGTTCTTATCAGTTGGTATCAGAGCCACCACTCCGTGTGAATGGCCGGTGTCTCTTGGGGTTCGGCAAAACGCTGACTGAGGCAGTCGGGTCTCAAGGGGGTGGGGATGATGCGTCCCACATCGGTTGCGGGGTGCCTCCTGGGCTGGTTTATAAGGCCAGGGCCAACCCTCTCCCTCTGAGCTAGCTTTTGGGGCAGAGTTAGGGCTTGGGTTCTTATCAATGAGTCACACGACAATGAATAACTTGAGCTGAGGACTGAATAATGCTAACAACAACGTCACTAGGGTTCCAACAGACCCAGATACGACCAAAAGGGCTAATATCAGGGTGGCAAAAAAACTTCCATGAAGGATTTATCACACGAGAGACATTCATAAAATTAACCTCCTTAACCTTGGTTTCAACTAAACCACACAAAGAGAGCTTCTCATCACTAAGAAACCTCCTAACTTCAGCATGTTTTAAAGGGTCATTGAGACCCCTAATATTCCAACAACCAAAAATCATTAAAACAAATACAAAAAAGCCAAACCCACAAATCAGCGTCGACGACCCCCTTTAGGGGACTTCCTTTTACCACCAGAACTCTTTCTAGGTTTGTTACCATAAGCCAATTTCTTAGAATCCAGCGAGTCAATAGCCTTAATAGCCAAATTGTTAACCATAGGAGACGCCACTAAGTTGCCAAGCTTAGATAAGTCAATTTGAACTTGAAAATGGGAATCCCTCCCTCAACAAGGTTTTGGCCATATCCATGGAAAGCTCAAGCTTTTTTTCTTTCAAAATTCTGTATATTACGTTGGTTTCCCAAAAATACAAAGAAGAGTCATATAATAAGGGTTACAAAAGTGTAAAAATGACCGTCTTACTCATCTCTATTTTGCAGATGACCTTATGATTTTTTGTAAAGCAGATGCATCCTCTGTTTCTTTGATCAAGGATTGTATTGGGCAGTTCAGTGGTTTATCAGGTTTAATTCCGAATCCAGCTAAGAGTCATCTCTTCTCTTCTGGCATCTCTCTTTCTATGCAAGACCAACTGCGTGATGTGTTAAGATTCCAGGTGGGGACTCTTCCTGTGAGGTATTTGGGGGTTCCTTTGATCTCTACTAAACTTAGGGCCTCTGACTGTGCTTCTCTTGTGGATCGTATTGTTATGCGTGCTAAAAGTTGGAGTTGTAAGTTTCTCTCTTATGCAGGTCGGCTCCAGCTTATAAAGTCTGTTTTGTTCTCCATTCAAGTTTATTGGTCTTCTTTATTTATTCTTCCGAAGTCAGTGATTAGGAAGGTGGAGACTATCCTACGTTCTTTCCTTTGGAAGGGTAGTGCGCTTATCCCTACTGGGGCTAGAGTAGCCTGGAGCAAAATTTGTTTACCTCTTAAGGAGGGGGGGCTGGGTATAAAGAGTCTGGAAGCTTGGAATAGAGCGGCTATTGTCAAGCATATTTGGTTTCTCTGTTCTGGCCAGGTTTCTTCTTGGTCTACTTGGGTTTACTCTTATTTACTGAGGGGGAGAAGTTTTTGGGAGATCCCACGTCCTTCTGATTGCTCTTGGAGTTGGCGTAAGATTTTGGAGCTTCGTTCTTGGTCCCGTCGGCGGATGAGAGTGAGTATTGGGAATGGTGAGTCGACTTTATTGTGGTTTGATAATTGGCATCCTGTAGGCCCGATTGAGGACTCGTTGGGCGAGAGAGTGATTTATGATTCTGGCTTGGATAGGATGGCGACAGTTGCTTCCATTATCTCTGATTCTGTTGGCATTGGCCCCCTTCTAGATCTGCTGCTCTTGTTGATTTGGTTCAGACTCACCTTCCGTCTCCTTCTAGTTTGAGGGAGGATGTGCTGGTTTGGGAGGATGATAGACATGGGAGATTTTCTGTGGATAGTGCCTGGAATGCTTTGAGGTCAAGGAGACCCGAGATGCCTTGGTCCCGAGTTGTCTGGTTCCGGAAATCTATTCCCCGCCATTCTTTTCTTCTTTGGATGTCTATTCAGGGACGCCTTTGTACTCAGGACAGTCTGATGAAATTTGGTATATCATCATGCTCGCGGTGTATCCTTTGTGGTTGTTCGAGTGAGGACATCGATCATCTTTTCTTTCAGTGCCTCTTTTCATCGAGGGTTTGGTCGTCTGTGCTAGCCATGTGTGGATTAGATTGGAGCTGTCGAGATTGGCGCCAAACTGTTGAGTGGCTTTGTCAGTTCTCCGGTGCCTCTTTATATCATCTTCTGGTTCGTCTGTCCTTTGCAGCGTCAGTTTACCATATATGGAGGGAGAGGAATGCTCGCACTCATGATATGCCTCTTAGGCCAGTTTCTGTTCTTCTATATGATATTGTTTTTGATGTTCGGAATCGTGTTAGTTCTTTACGTAAGGTGAATCCATCTTATGACAATAAATGGCTTCACCTTTCGTGGCACTTGCCCGATGACATCTTTAGTTGATCTCTTGTAGCCGTTTGGCTTTCTTCTAGGAGGGCATGTCCTCTCTAAACACATGGTACGACCGTCTTGTGATAATTTTCTAAAATGAACAGTGAATATGCTCTCAACTGGGCGATTTGCTTCTTCTCCTTCGTGTACCTGGATCCCTTTGGTCTTCTACCAAATTGATTCTCTCCTCTCAGATCTGGGCTTTTACTAAAATTATTTTCCCCGTGCCTTTCTCCTCTTGTTACCCTTTTGTTTTGTCAGATCTATTTTCTTCCCCTTTATTTTTCTTAGATCAGTTTTGGTCTTTTTACTCCGGTTTCCCCCTTTTTTTTTCTCCTTTCCTTTCTAATTTCGCCTCTTTTGCTCTCCTTATTTTCCCCCTCACCGTTTTTTTTTCATTATGCCTCCTTCTGGTCTCCCTGTCGTGGGGCCGCGCCTCCCTGGCACTGGCCGTAGAGCTGTTAGGGCTACCTCGTTGGTCTCAAATGCTTCGCAGGTTGTGCTGGGTTCGATTTGCTCGAAGCCATCGTCGGATCTCGTGGCCCTCTCGGTTCCTTCCTCAGCGCCGGCGGCATTGACTCTCTCAGAAGGAGTCGCTTCAGCTTCTAGCTTGGTTATTGGTGATAGTGGGTCGGGTGTTATCTCCCCATCTGATTCTGTCTCCGCCGTTGCAGGTGTTCCGGGTCAAGGTGATTTTGGTGTTCCTGCTGGTTGTTCAGGCTCTTATTTGCCTGAGTTTGGTGTTGCAATGGTTTCTTTTTGTTTAGATTCAATAGCCTTCAAGAGGCTGGTGTGGTGTTGGATGGAGCCCCTTGGCATATGGCTAATAGGCCGTTGGTTTTAAAACTTTGGCATTCTAATTTATCTTTGACTAAGGAGGATTTGTTCAAGGTCCCGGTCTGGCTCAAACTTTTTGACCTTCCTTTTTCTTTATGGACGGCGAAAGGGATTAGCTGTGTGGCAAGTGCAGTTGGGAAACCTCTCAATGTTGACCATATTACCCAGTCCAGGAAACGTCTCAGCTTTGCTCGTGTTTGTGTTGAGATTGATGCTCGGAGTCCCCTTATCGAGGAGATTGTGTTCCAATACCCTAATGGCACTAGGGTTCCTATTAGGGTTGAGTTTGAATGGGTTCCTGTGAAATGTTCTACTTGTGAAGTTTTTGGGCACTCGGTGAATTCGTGCCCCAAAAAGGCACCTAGTAAGGAGATTAAAAGTCTTCCTCAGCCTGCTATTCCTAAGCCACATCCTCCGTCTACGAATAAGGATGCTCCTTTTGATTCTGCTAAGGCTCAGGAGGGGGCTTGGATCCCGGTCACTAAAAATAAGAAAGGTAAGGGTACTTCTTTGAACCATCATGTTAGTTCGAGTGATGTGGTGCCTCTGATTGCTGAGAGAACTCTTGTTTTGGGAGAGGGTTCTTCTAATGGGTTGAATCCGACTTTGGTTACTCATTCTCTGCCTGTGATTTCTTCTGAGACTGCTTCTATGGTGATAGATGGTAATTTGAAAGGGGAAAACTCCATTGACTCTTCACAACTTGGTGAGGATCTTCCTTATACTGAGGTAAATGAGTGCTCGCCGTCTGCAGTTTATGATTCGCCTACTCCGTTGGTTAACAGTTTGGCTATTAAGGCTGTTGACTCCCTGGAATCTAAGAAATTGACTTATGGTAACAAATCCAAAAAGGGTTCAGGTGGGAAAAGGAGTAAGAAGTGGAAGTCTTCTGGGGGGTCGTCGACGTTGATTTGTGGGTTTGGCCTTTTTTCATCTGTTTTAATGATTTTTGGTTGTTGGAATATTAGAGGTCTCAATGACCCATTAAAACATGCTGAAGTCAGGAGGTTTTTTAGTGAGGAGAAGCTCTCGTTGTGTGGTTTAGTTGAAACCAAGGTTAAGGAGGTTAATCTTATGAATGTCTCTCGTGCGATTAATCCTTCTTGGAAGTTTTTTTGCCATTCTGATATTAGTCCGTTTGGTCGTATCTGGGTTTGTTGGAATCCTAGTGATGTTGTTGTTAGCATTATTCAGTCTTCAGCTCAAGCTATTCACTGCCGTGTGACTCCTATTTCTGGGGTTTGGAATTGTGTAGTTTCAGTGGTTTATGGTGAGTGTGATTACGAGAAGCGGCGAGAACTTTGGGCTGACCTGCTTAATTGTGGTAGTATGGTTGATGATTCCCCATGGCTTGTTTTAGGTGATTTCAATGCTATCTGTTCTCCGTTTGAGCATAGTGGTGGATCTGTGGCTTGGCCAGCTTGGAAAGATGACTTGGGTTGCTGTTTGGGTCAAGCTGGCTTGGATGATCTGCAGTATTCTGGGTGTAAGTTTACTTGGTTTAATAAGCAGATTCAGTCTCCTATTTGGCGCAAGTTGGACCGTGTTCTGGTAAATCCTTCTTGGGAGTGTATTTTCCCGGGTTCTTCTGCCCGCTTTCTTCCTTCCCGGATTTCTGATCACTCTCCTATAGTTGTTAAGCTTGCAGAGCTCCCTAAAAGGAAAATTCCCTTTAAATTCTTTCAGTTTTGGGTGGATCATCCTGTTTTTCTTTCTGTTGTGGCTAGGGCTTGGGATATTGATGTTCATGGTACTCCAATGTTCCGGTTATGTTGTAAGCTAAAGAATGTTAAGGATTATAGGCCCATTTCTTGCTGTAACACCATTTACAAGTGCATTGCTAAGCTGATTGCGAACAGAATTAAGGTCATTCTCCCTTCAGTGATCAGTCAGAATCAATCTGCTTTTGTCGAGGGAAGGCGTATTAGCGACAATATTCTCTTATGTGTCAGGAATTGGTTCGGATTATCACCGGAATGGCGGTTCCCCGAGGTGTGCTCTTAAGATTGACTTGATGAAAGCTTATGACACTGTTCGTTGGGATTTTTTGGTTGAGGTTCTGAGGACTGTTGGTATTCCTGAGAGGATGGTGGGTTGGATTCAGGAGTGTATGACTACTACGAGATTCTCTGTTTCTATTAATGGTGAGCTGCATGGATTTTTCTCTGGGGGTCGTGGGTTGCGACAAGGTGATCCTATGTCTCCTTATCTTTTTGTTTTGGCTATGGAAGTTTTATCAGGCCTTCTTCGTAATATGGCTACTGATCCGGGTTTCCAGTTCCACTGGCGGTGTTCAAAGGACCGTCTTACTCATCTCTGTTTTGCAGATGACCTTATGATTTTTTGTAAAGCAGATGCATCCTCTGTTTCTTTGATCAAGGATTGTATTGGGCAGTTCAGTGGTTTATCAGGTTTAATTCCGAATCCAGCTAAGAGTCATCTCTTCTCTTCTGGCATCTCTCTTTCTATGCAAGACCAACTGCGTGATGTGTTAAGATTCCAGGTGGGGACTCTTCCTGTGAGGTATTTGGGGGTTCCTTTGATCTCTACTAAACTTAGGGCCTCTGACTGTGCTTCTCTTGTGGATCGTATTGTTATGCGTGCTAAAAGCTGGAGTTGTAAGTTTCTCTCTTATGCAGGTCGGCTCCAGCTTATAAAGTCTGTTTTGTTCTCCATTCAAGTTTATTGGTCTTCTTTATTTATTCTTCCTAAGTCAGTGATTAGGAAGGTGGAGACTATCCTTCGTTCTTTCCTTTGGAAGGGTAGTGCGCTTATCCCTACTGGGGCTAGAGTAGCTTGGAGCAAAATTTGTTTACCTCTTAAGGAGGGGGGACTGGGTATAAAGAGTCTGGAAGCTTGGAATAGAGCGGCTATTGTCAAGCATATTTGGTTTCTCTGTTCTGGTCAGGTTTCTTCTTGGTCTACTTGGGTTTACTTTTATTTACTGAGGGGGAGAAGTTTTTGGAGATCCCTCGTCCTTCTGATTGCTCTTGGAGTTGGCGTAAGATTTTGGAGCTTCGTTCTTGGTCCCGTCGGCGGATGAGAGTGAGTATTGGGAATGGTGAGTCGACATTATTGTGGTTTGATAATTGGCATCCTGTAGGCCCGATTGAGGACTCATTGGGCGAGAGAGTGATTTATGATTCTGGCTTGGATAGGATGGCGACAGTTGCTTCCATTATCTCTGATTCTGCTTGGCATTGGCCCCCTTCTAGATCTGCTGCTCTTGTTGATTTGGCTCAGACTCACCTTCTGTCTCCTTCTAGTTTGAGGGAGGATGTGCTGGTTTGGGAGGATGATAGACATGGGAGATTTTCTGTGGATAGTGCCTGGAATGCTTTGAGGTCAAGGAGACCCGAGATGCCTTGGTCCCGAGTTGTCTGGTTCCGAAAATCTATTCCCCGCCATTCTTTTCTTCTTTGGATGTCTATTCAGGGAGGCCTTTGTACTCAGGACAGTCTGATGAAATTTGGTATATCCTCATGCTCGCGGTGTATCCTTTGTGGTTGTTCGAGTGAGGACATCGATCATCTTTTATTTCAGTGCCTCTTTTCATCGAGGGTTTGGTCGTCTGTGCTAGCCATGTGTGGATTAGATTAGAGCTGTCGAGATTGGCGCCAAACTGTTGAGTGGCTTTGTCAGTTCTCCGGTGCCTCTTTATATCATCTTCTGGTTCGTCTGTCCTTTGCAGCGTCAGTTTACCATATATGGAGGGAGAGGAATGCTCGCACTCATGATATGCCTCTTAGGCCAGTTTCTGTTCTTCTATATGATATTGTTTTTGATGTTCGGAATCGTGTTAGTTCTTTACGTAAGGTGACTCCATCTTATGACAATAAATGGCTTCACCTTTCGTGGCACTTGCCCGATGACATCTTTAGTTGATCTCTTGTAGCCGTTTGGCTTTCTTCTAGGAGGGCATGTCCTCTCTAGATCCTGGGGGATGCCCCTTTGCTCTTGTATAGTTTTCTTTTGGTTATAATACTTACCTTATCCAAAAAAAATGTCCTCTCTAGATCCTGGGGGATGCCCCTTTGCTCTTGTATAGTTTTCCTTTTGGTTATAATACTTACCTTATCCAAAAAAAAAAGAGTAAAAAGGCTAAAATGACCCTAGAGCTAAAATTACCAAAAGCCCTAAGTCAAGCACCTCAACCACGACCATTAAGGTCCTTTTGCACCTAAATAAACTTAAAACAAAGATTAGAAGCTAATCTCACTTAAGCTAATTAAGGTGCTTACATGCTATAGTAATTGACGTGCTTCCGGCTAAGTACAAATCTAAGCATAATTAAGCCTAATGGCATAGTCAACCATGCTAATTACATCATAAATAAAGTCAAAATGACGAGCACAAATGACAAAAATGCCCCCATTTGGCCGAATTCAACATAGTCCCAAAAGGGTGAAATCGGGTCAAAAGGGTGCTGGTGCTGAAGCTGCTCTGCTATGCTTCAGTCTGAGCTGATCTGGGTCAAATGAAATAGCTTGGGGACCTCTCTGGTTATGCCCATATGTGTATCTGGTGTGCACTTGACTTGGTTGTTGCAACTGGTCACATAGCTCTGAGCTGGTCCCGTAAAGGCCTCTCTGATCTTCTTTGCTCTTTGGCGTGTGATTGGCCCTGTTGGCAACTGCATGGGTTCTTCCAAGTTGTTAGCTGCATCTTGTAATGTCTCTGGTGTGGTTGGACTCATGTCAATATCTGTCAACTGAACATATGAAGATCCATTTTAATCAGTTTTAAGGAGAATTCACAAATTAAATAATTTAAAAGGAAATAAACAAAAATTAACTTGTTTCGAAATAGGTTGAGATACGTCTCAGAAGCGGAAACTCCTTACACAGCTATCTCACACCAATTTCACCTGATTAATCAAATTAAAAACACAAAAACACAAAATATTTTTTTGATTTTTGTAAAAGTTTTCAATTTTTTTTTTGAATTTTGGACTAAAAAAAATAATAAAATACTACAACTATTCCCCACCCCCAAACCTAAATGAGACATTATCTCCAATGTCTTAAAAAGTAGAAGATGAGTTTAGAAGATAGTACCTGGTTAGTTGAAATTCTACATCTAACAAGAAAATTAAAGGTCAAGATCCAGATTTATCCGACGCTTCTTACCACGATCATCATCGGACCATTTTATCTTGGAAATGATAGGGTCAATTTGTGGTTCATAGGCTAAGATTTGGTCAATTAAATCCTGGGCAGTTCTGGCAGTGAAGATGAGTTCTTTTAAAGGTTTTGACACAAACCCATTTCCCCGGGCATCATCAAGAAATACACAAAGAAAATCATAAAATCCATCTGCGTTGAATAGTCCAATTGGTTTCTGGTGTATGTTCAAGTTTGCCCAAGATAGCACTGTAAAAATTTCCTCCAACATACCCAAACCACCTGACAAAGCAATAAAAGCATCAGCACGGTTAATCATTTCCACCAGTCGTTCAGACATACCTAGCACGATTTGTTCTTCTCCGTTTGATGATCCTATAAGATCCGCCTCTGCCAAGGGTTTTGGGATGATTCCCATAACTTGACTGCCTCCATCCTATACGGCCTTTGAAACGATCCCCATTAGTCCAAGATTGACACCGCCGTATACTAGGTGCATATTCTTTTAAGCTATGACTCGACCCAATTCATGTGCTGCTTCTACGTATTGTGGCTTAGTACCAACACTAGTACCACAAAAGACATAAATATTTACAACTCGTCTTCTTGAAGTAGCTTCCATTTTATGTATGTTTCTTTTCTCAAATCTGGATGCCTTCAAAAGTGCAAAGATGAGTTGAATTTATAACACCTGAAAAAGGGTGAGTAATAATAACACTAGTATCTTCCAAAGAACGATTAGTAGCAAAATAGTAAATCGTGAAAGGTCAAAAGGTCCGGATCCTGTCGGAGAAAATAAAAGAAAACAACAAAGCAAATCACGATTATTAGGAAAAGACAAAGAGATATAATATTTACAATAATTTACGGCTTGATTGACGTCTATGCGTCAGGGATAAGCTTCCCATCCAATTTTCTTAAAAATTGGCAAACAAGGTCTTTTTGAGTCAGATTCCCGAGACTTAACTGTTGTCTTTCTCTTTGGAATTGTGTATATGACATGCGAATTTTGTGATACACATATCCACTGGGATGCGTCTCAAGAGTTTTAGATATGTCATCCAAAGACTCCTTACTCAAGCCATCCCTAATGAAATTAATCTTATCTTCACGGTTATTAGACACCATTCCTAAAGAACGACAACGAGTATCACAAAACATACGAGCACATTTATATCATACACCCATTCTTTTAGCTCTTCTCTTTTTAGCATAGGTGCTTCTTCCTAAACCAGACAGATGTGAAATAAAAGAGTCAGAGGACTCACCTGCCAATCGGACCCGTGCTTCAATAATCCAACGAATGTCAGTAGGAATACCTTTGATCATCAGTAGTCTCATCCGTTCCAAACGAGCTTTGTAGACTTTCATCAGAGAATTTTGATGGAGAGAAGGAAATTACTTGTGAAGATTTGCGAGAGCTTCTTCCATCGTGAAATGACTTTACCTGTAAAAATAAAACACACAAAAATAAAACACTCTAGATCACAATATATACACAAATTTCATGGGTTGCCTCCCTGCTAGCGCTAAGTTTAAAGTCGTCAGCTAGACATGACTGCTCGAATGTTAGGCTGGATCTGAAAGTGTGACACTTTCTTTTTGTCGCTCAAATGATTCTCCCCATGCTTGACACGCTGACTGTTAACCATGAATGTTTCGTTGGTGTTGGGATCAAGTAACTCAACAGCTTCATATGGTAAAACCTGAGTGATCACAGATGGACCTGACCACCTTGATTTCAACTTTCCAGGGAAAAGTTTTAACCTTGAATTGTATAACAACTTTGCTGCCTTGGTTCCAGTTGTTTGCGTATTATTTTTCGATCATGCCGTTTCTTGGCCTTTTCTTTGTATAATCTGGCATTCTCATAAGCCTGTAGACGAAACTCCTCCAATTCGTTGAGTTGGTGAAGTCGTTTCTCTCCTGCAGCTTGTGGATCAAGATTCAAGTTCTTCAGTGCCCATTACGCCTTGTGTTCAAGCTCAACTGGCAGATGGCATGCTTTCCCAAACACCATTCGATATGGGGACATACCAATAGGTGTCTTGTAAGCTGTCCGATAGGCCCATAATGCGTCATCCAATTTTGTAGACCAGTCCCTCCTTGTTGATCCAACGGTTCTCTCCAAGATTCTTTTGATTAGCTGTTTGAAACTTCAACCTGTCTGTTTGACTGTGGGTGGTAAGCAGTGGCAACTTTATGAGTAACTCCGTATTTGGATATGAGTACATCGAAATATTTGTTGCAGAAATGTGTGCCACCATCACTGATAATAGCCCGAGGTGTTCCGAAGCGAGTGAAAATATTTTTTTAAGGAATTTGATCACCACTTTTGAATCGTTTAATGGCAGTGCAATTGCTTCAACCCATTTGGAGACGTAGTCTACAACAACCAGTATGTACAGGTTTCCGAATGATGGAATAAAGGGTCCCATAAAATCAATACCCCATACATCAAATATCTCCACTTCCAGAATGTTTTGCAGAGGTCCTTCATTTCACCTCGAAATATTCCCGTTCTCTAGCACCTATCACATTGAAGAGAAAACAAGTAAGCATCTTTAAAAAGAGTGGGTGACAAGAAACCCACTTAGATTCGAAATCCAAGCAAACCTCAAGCAACGGACAGAACCCCAAGAACCGCGAATTTAATTTTGTAGGAAAAAAACCCTTCCAAGGCCACAAAGAATACCTACAAAGAACTTTTTTTTTGGATAAGGTAAGTATATTAACCAAAAGAAAACTAAACAAGAGCGACCCACAAAGAACTTGCCCTTGAGAACCTTTAAGATGATCTCTTTTAGTGTTTTGCTAGAAATGGAGACGCCACTAAGTTTGCCAAACTTAGATAAGTCGATTTTAACTTGAAAAGGGGAATCCCTCCCTTACAAGAATTTGGCCATAGCCAAAAAAAAGCATAAAGCTGTAATATTCTCTCAAATTCTTTGATTGTTTTCAAAATGAAAAAGAAAGAAAGCTTAAATAGTGTTACAAAGAAAAACCCTAAAGGCATAAAGACAACAATGCCCCTAAAGGCTAAATTACAAAAATACCAAAGTCTTCAAGTCTTCAAAGGCCTGTGAAGCTTCATTCAAAACTGATTTGGGCCAAGTGAAGTGGCTTTGGGCCCTCTCTATTGAAGCCCACATGTGTCTCTATTTGTTTGTTGCAATCAGCCATAAAACTCTTAACTAATCCCGCCATTGCTTCTCTGAGTCTTTTGGTCATCTGCCTCGTAATTGGCCCTTCTGGTACTTGTAATGGGTCTTTTGCTTTGTTGTCGGTCTGGATCATGTCATCCCCTCCCTCTTAAAAAGGATTCGACCTCGAATCTATACCTGCATCAAAAGAAGTTAAGTCAGAAACATTAAATATAGCATACACGTTATACTTACCTTGTAAATCCAGCTTGTATGCATTGTCATTAATCCATTCCAAGACTTGAAATGGACCATCCCCTCTCGGTTGTAGCTTAGATCTTCGTTATGCTTGTATCTTTTCCTCTTGCATATAAAGCCACACCCAATTGCCGGGGTCAAACACAATGCGTTGGAAACCTATTATTCTCACCAACTCTACCTTTACCTTATCATGTATACTCCCAAGCTTAATAACAATCAAAGATAATAAATCCATAGGAATTTAAGAATTAGAATCATAATCAATCTCATAAGGCAAGTAAAAACTAGAAGAATGAATGCATCTATTATATGCAAACACTGGCTCCGCTATTGCGTCTGTGATCTTCTTAGCTCTTTGGCATCTGATTGGGTCTGTTGGAAATTGCAAAGGCTCTAATGTTCCTTGGGTGACTGCATTCATGTCAAATATTGTCCCTTGGATCATGTCATTCTCCCTCTCTTGAACACAGCCGCCAAAGAACATGCTTATTTCTTCAACATATGCTAAACAACAGAAAGTATATGACGAACTATATGAAGAAGACAACAAAAATCCAGATCCAGAAATAAACAAATATGACGAACTGATATGAAGAACAGAACAAAACCCAGATTCAGAAATAAACAAAACGAAAATAGAAATAGAAACAAGATCCAACAAGAACTGAAACAAAAATAACAAAGAACGAAAATAAAAACAAAATCAAACAAAAAGTAAAGATAGGAAAATCAGACTTTGGAACCCTGAGCTCTAGATACCAAATGACAAGAAACCCACTTGGATTCGAAATCCAAGCAAACCCCAAGCAACAGACAGAACCCCAAGAACCGCGAATTTGATTTTGTAGGAACAAAATCCTTCCAAGGCCTCAAAGAAGACCCACAAAGAACTTGCCCTTGAGAACATTGAAGATGATTCCTTGTAGTGTTTTGCTAGCAATGGAGATGCCACTAAGTTTGCCAAACTTAGATAAGTCGATTTTAACATGAAAAGGGGAATCCCTCCCTTATAAGAATTTGGCCATAGCAAAAAAAAGCATAAAGCTGTAATATTCTCTCAAATTCTTTGATTGTTTTCAAAATGAAAAAGAAAGAAAGCTTAAATAGTGTTACAAAGAGAAACCCTAAAGGCATAAAGACAACAATGCCCCTAAAGGCTAAATTACAAAAATACCAAAGTCTTCAAGTTTTCAAAGGCCTGTGAAGCTTCATTCAAAACTGATTTGGGCCAAGTGAAGTGGCTTTGGGCCCTCTCTATTGAAGCCCACATGCGTCTCTATTTGTTTGTTGCAATCGGCCATAAAACTCTGAACTAATCCCGCCATTGCTTCTCTGAGTCTTTTAGTCATCTGCCTCGTAATTGGCCCTTCTGGTACTTGTAATGGGTCTTTTAATTTTTTGTCCGTCTGGATCATGTCAGGGGGCCAGAAAAAACCTGATTATAGGACTTTGGCTGCAGTTTTGTTTCCGCTGAAGTGTCTGTCATATGGTGATGAATGACAGTGCTGCAAGACACTATTGACCTCCTCCTGCTGACAGTTCTGGGGACCCAAAAGGGTCTCAAAAAAAGAAACAATCTCATCTCTAACCAAAGCATCATCCTCCACACGGGTCCCATCCTCCTTAGTGATAGAAGTAATCTTGCTACGGCCGTGAAAACTCTTCATAGCAGTAAAGAAGAATTTAGTATTCTGATCCCCAAGGTTTAGCCACTGAACACGAGATTTTTGTCTTTTGAAGCCTTCCTCAGCCCGACTCATGTCACCATACCTTAACGAAAGATTAGCTTCTTCAGCTAACAGAGTAGAGTCACTGGGGCACTCCTGTAAAGCACACTGCACTCTATCCAACTCCCTCCTAACCTCCAAAACCCTACACGAAATCTTAGAGAAATGCTCAACATTAAACTTCTTCAAGGCCAACTTAACACTCTTCAGCTTACAACATAAACGAAACATCGGAGTACCATGAACATCAATATCCCAAGCCCTAGCCACAACATAGAGAAAATCGGGATGATCAACCCAAAAATCAAAGAATTGGAAGGGAATTTTCCTCTTAGGGAGCTCTGCAAGTTTAACCACCATAGGAGAATGATTTGAAATCCGAGGGGGAATAAAGCAGGCAGAAGAACCCGAGAAGAGACACTCCCAAGAAGAATTAACGAGAACATGGTCCAACTTACGCCAAATATGAGACTGAATCTGCTTATTAAACCAAGTAAACTGACAACTAGAGAACTGAAGATCATCCAAACCAGCCTGACCCAAACAGCAGCCTAAATCGTCTTTCCAAGCTGGCCAAGCCACAGATCCACCATAATGCTCAATCGGAGAGCGAATAGCATTGAAGTTTCCCAAAACAAGCCACAGAGAATCATCAAAAACACTACTGCGAACACAACTGCGAGCAACTCTTTTTCAGTGGTTGTGTATTTGAGTTGAGCTTCATTCAGAGTTCTGCTGGAGTAATAAATAGTGTGAAAAACTTTTGCTTTGCGTTGTCCCAAAATTGCACCAACATCAAAATCACTAGCACCACACATCACCTCAAATGGAAGGGTCCAGTTTGGTACTACAATGATAGGAGCAGAAACTAGCTTCTGTTTTAGGATCTCAAAAGCTTCCTGGCATTCTTTGGTGAAGTTGAAAGGCACATCCTTCTCCAAAAGATTACACAGAGGTTTAGCAATCTTTGAGAAGTCTTTGATAAATCTCCTGTAAAAACCTGCATGTCCGAGAAAACTCTGAATTCCTTTGACAGATGTCGGTGGAGGTAGTTTTTCAATTGTTTTAATCTTTGCTTTGTCTACCTCGATTCCCTTTTGTGAGATCCGATGTCCCAAGACGATGCCTTCCTGCACCATGAAGTGGCATTTCTCCTAGTTGAGTACCGGGTTGGTATCTTCACACCTTTGTAACACTTGTTCCAGATTTTGCAAGCAGTGGTCAAAAGAGTCTCTAAACACATAGAAGTCATCCATGAAAACCTCCATACTCTGTTCCAGTATATATGAGAAAATGGCCATCATGTAATGTTGGAATGTGGCAGGAGCATTACATAGTCCAAATGGCATCCTGTGGAATGCAAAAGTACCATATGGACATGTAAAAGTGGTCTTCTCATGATCTTCTGGGGCGATGGCAATCTAATTGTACCCCTAGTATCCGTCCAGAAAATAATAGAATTCATGTCCCGCCAGTCTGTCCAGCATCTGATCAATGAATGGCAGCAGAAAATGATATTTCCTTGTTGCTTTGTTCAGCTTCCGGTAGTCCATACAAACTCTCTATCCAGTCACAGTTCTTGTTGGAATCAGCTCGTTCTTTTCATTTGTGACTACAATAATTCCTCATTTCTTCGGTACACACTACATAGGACTAACCCAAGTGTTGTCTGAGATGGGGTAAATGATGCCAGCATCCAACCATTTGATGATTTCTTTCTTTACGACCTCCTTCATGATTTGACAAGAACTCACTTGGGTTGGAAACCAAGCAAACCCCAAGCATCTTTCTCAAAACCCCAAGAACTTTGAATACTGATTTTGTAGGAAAAAAACCCAACCAAGATCAGCCCTAACCACCATGAAACTCACGTCCATGATAACCACAAGCATGAAATCAGATTGTATTTTGCTAGCAATGGAGACGCCACTAAGTTGCCAAGCTTAGATAAGTCAATTTGAACTTGAAAAGGGGAATCCCTCCCTCACAAGAAATTTAGCCATAGCCAAAGCTTAATAGCTTGAAAGTTTGATGAAAATGTCGTGAATGTTATTCCAAAGAAGAAGAAAACAAAGTTTAAATAGGTTACAAAGAGAAACCCTAAAGGTGTGAATGGACAAAATGTCCCTAAAGTGAAACTACCAAAAGACATAAAAACTACCCAAAGCTTTCACTCAAGAACGTCCCCAAAAGTCTTTTCCCACCTAAAGTAGCTTAAAACAATGATTAGAAACTAATCTAACTTAAGCTAATTTGAGGTGCTTACATCAAATAGTAAATTGACGTGCTTACTCAATAAGCAAGGTTCTAAGCATAATTAACCCTAATGACCTGGTCAAATAGCTTAATTACATCATAAATAAAGTCAACATGTCGAGCACAAATGACAAAAATGCCCCCATTTGGCCGAATTCAATATAGTCCCAAAATGGGTGAAATCGGGTCAAAAGGGTGTTGGTGCTGAAGCTGCTCTGCTATGCTTCAGTCTGAGCTGATCTGGGTCAAATGAAATAGCTTGGGGACCTCTCTGGTTATGCCCATATGTGTCTTTGGTGTGCACTTGACTTGGTTGCTGCAACTGGTCACATAGCTCTGAGCTAGTCCCGGAAAGGCCTCTCTGATCTTCTTTGCTCTTTGGCGTGTGATTGGACCTGTTGGCAACTGCATGGGTTCCTCCAAGTTGTTAGTTGCATCATGTAATGTCTCTAGTGTGGTTGGACTCATGTCATGATTGGATTAAGTCTCCGTTGATGCTCCACTATGGGTTTGTACTCATCATTCATCAGAATCTTGTGCATGTAAAATGGTCTAATGCCTCAAATGTCTGCTATAGTCCAGCTAATGGCTTTCTTGTGTTCTCGTAACATTCTCAGCAAATTTTCTTCCTGCTCCAATGTTAGCGAAGAAGAAATAATCACAGGTAATTCAGAAGAGTTTCCAAGGAATGCATACCTGAGATGGCTCGGTAGTAGCTTCAGCTCCAACTGTGGTGGTTCTTCAATTTAGGGCTTGATTTTCTCCTTCTTCGGGAGTTCCAGACTTTCAACTGGTGGTGTCGATTTGAAACGAAATGGTTTGTCAAGATAGTTGATACATTCCAGGATTTCAGCATCTAGCTCGCTGTCAGTCATGTTGGTGATGCAAGCTTCAAGTTTGTCTGTGGGAGGTGGCTCAGTATCCTGAATGATACTATCAACAATATCAACTCTGAAACATTCCTATTCTTTTTCATCAATTGGGAATTTCCTGGCTTTGAAAACATTAAAGGTAACTTCTTGGTCCTGAACTTTCATGGTTAGTTCTCATTTTTGTACATCAATAACAGTTCGACCTGTAGCCAAGAATGGTCTTCCAATGATGATAGGTACATCTTTGTCTTCTTCCATGTCAAGGATAATGAAATCTGCTGGGAGAATAAGTTTGTCAACTTTAACCAGCACATTTTCAACTACACCTCTCGGAAAGGCGAGCGTTCGATCAGCAAGTTACAGAGAGACTGAGGTAGGCATTGCTTCTCAATTTGCAGTTTCTGTAAATAGAAAAAGGCATCAAATTAACACTTGCACCTAAATCACATAAAGCCTTACCGATGTAATGTTCTCCAATGGTGCATGGGACAGTGAAACTGCCAGGATCTTTCAACTTTGGGGGAAGTTTCCTCTGAATGATGGCGCTGCATTCTTCTGTTAATGCTACTGTCTTGTAATCTCCAAATCTCTGTTTTCGTGAAAGAATGTATTTCATGAATTTGACATAGCTGGGCATTTCTTCCAAGGCTTATGTGAATGGAATGTTGATATGCAGCTTTTTGAACACCTCCAAGAATCGAGCAAACTGCTTATCCAGTTTTTTTTTCTGAAGACGTTGAGGAAAAGGTGGAGGTGGAGTGATTTGATCTTTTTCCTTTGCTTCTTTTTCCTCCATCTGTGGAACTGCATCTTTTGGAACTTCTTCAATGGATGCCTTGATTCCAACATCTTTGTTGATCTCAGTACCACTTCTCAAAGTAATGGCTTGACATTGCTCCTTCCCTCGGTTCCTTGGATTTGGTTATGTGTTGCTGGGAAGATTTCCTGGCGGTCTGTAACTCTGAGCATTGGCCAGTTGTCCAATTTGATTCTCTAGTGCTTTAATAGAAGCAGATTGGCTTTGAAATATAACATCGTATGCTACTTGTTGCTTTTTGAACATCTCTGCATTCCATTCTTTCATTTCTGGTTCTTTTTCATGCTTCTGGCCTTTGTTCTGTTGCTGGAATCCAGGCCACTGGGTTGTAGGTATTGGAATATGGATTGTTCCCCTGTCTGTTGAAATTATTGACATAATTCACCGTCTCTTCTTGTTGATTTGGCTCTAGTCCTCCTTCATAAGGTGAACTCGTGGATCCGGCAATGTTTACAACTTGCGCGCTGAGTGTTTCCAGGCATTTGCACATCTGATCCAACTTGGTATTCACTGTTGAGTTGGCTCCAACTTCATAAAATCTTGCAATTCGTTGAATCATGCTCCTTTCTGTTGGCCACAAGGAATTGTTGTTAGTCATTTCTTCAATTAAGTCACATGCTTGATCTTCTCCTTTTGCCATCAAAGATCCTCCAGCAGCAGCATCAATTGTGGTTCTCATCAGTCCAGAAAGTCCATTATATAATGTTTGGACTTGAAGCCATTTTGGAATCTCATGGTGAGGACATTTCTGGAGCAAATCTTTGTACATTTCCCAAGCTTCGTAGAGAGTTTCCGGGTCATGTTGTACAAAGGATGTGATGTCATTCCTCAGTTTTGCTGTTCTGGCTGGTGGAAAATACTTTGCAAGGAATTTAGTGGCTAGAGTGTTCCAAGTTGTAATGGAACCTGCTGGTAGTGAATGTAGCCAAGCCTTCGCTTTGTCTTTCAAGGAATATGGAAAAATCCACAGTCTCATTGCTTCTTTAGCTCCTCGGTTGTAATTGAAAGTGCCGCAAACTTCCAGGAAGTTGCTGATGTGCGCATTAGGGTCCTCAGTTGCATCCCCCCAAATTGAACTGACTGCTGAATCATATAAATGCATGTTTTGATGTCACATGCATTTGCTGGTAAGGGAGGAAGTACAATACAGGAAATGAAGCCATCAACCACCGGAATGGTTCTATCTCGAACGGGAATTGGTGGTGCAACTTCTAAAGGTTCAGGTTCCATGTTAACAATTGCTTCTTGGCCTTCTCGCCTTTCCCTTCTCAATTGTCTGATAGTTCTTTCAATTTTTAGGTCAAGCGGTCGGAGTTCAAAGCTTCTGGTTCGTCTCATGTAGTGTCTGAGAACCTGAAACACAAGAAAATATAAATAATAAGTAAAAAGAAATTTAGATACAAGTAAAGGTATCTAACCTCAAAACTAATAGTAAAAGATAACTAAGTCCCCGGCAACGGCGCCAAAAACTTGACCGGCGGTTTCACACGCGTATAACGCAAACGCACGTATCGTTCAAGTAGTATAAAAAGTATCGATCCCCCGAGGACTTAAAACTTTTTGTTATTAATTTTATGGGGCCAAATGATTACTAGTATCCATTGGAATGTTTGTTTGATTGGAATGGTGACTTTAAAATTAAAACAAGTAAATAAAAGGCGCGAAAGTAGATTGAGGAAAATTCAAATTTATAAAACTATCCAAGGTTGTGATTTCTTCCAATATCTTTTTAAAGATGAAGTGGTTATTTCGTGTTTGTGTAATATATTGGTTTACTAACCTGGAACATGAAATTCTGCAAAAGCCTATGTCGATGGTCGGATGCAAATACCCAGTGTAACCCAATTAAACCATATATCTATGTCAACCAAGTTACATGAATTCATTAAGATTAAGTTCCAATTATGGCTATCCCCGCCCAACAGGTATATATCTATCCTGTAAGGAAATCTATTAAAGGGTTATTTATCCTCAAGGAAGATCGTGGGCTATTAAGTCTAAGGCTAAAACCTAAAATTCCTTTGTCAAGTTTATTTTAAGTTTACCAGATCAATCTTATTAATGGCCAGTTAACAAGAAGCATTAAGCTTAAGACTTAATAAGTAAACCTTTATATTACCCAAACTATAAAATAACCCCTTATAAACCGGTGATATTGGAATTCATCACAACCCCAAATAACGGGCTTAGCTACGACTCATATTTGCAACTAGTAAAAACTTAAAAATAAAAGACATAAAGTAAAATGCTGAAAAGTAAATGCTAGAAATTAAAAAGGAAAAAATATAATAAAATAAAATGCTAAGGTTAAAGGATCCACTTTTATTACTACTATTTTAGATATCTCCCTTAATATAATATATTAACTTGTGTGATATTACCAACCAGCCATATAGGCGGTAACCTGATTAAGTCAAATTAATAATTAATTACCAACCGACCAACCAGGCGGTATCATTGCTTAGTCAGGTTAAAACCAATTTAATATCAATTACCGACCGGCCAATATAGCGGTATCCTTATTAAATCAAGTTTTAAATAGTTATTATATTATAATTAAGGGATATTAATCTAAATAGTAATAATAAAAGTTTAAACTTTCACCCTAACAGGGGGAAGTTACCTCCTCATTGCTGAATAGTAAAAACTGAAAAAGTAAAGAAAGTAAATTACTATTATAAAAAGTAAATAAAATTAATTACAGAAGTAAAATTTAAATAAACTAGATACAAACTCCTTATTATTATCAGAGAATTCAGAGAGGAAGGTACATCTGAAACTGAAATTATAGGCAAAAAATGCATCGCGGGTCGCGACGCGTAATTTTATTCTTGCGTCGCGTCGCGCCTACGTGGCACGCTCTGATTGGCTGCTTTGATTTCCTTATCTGCTGACGTGGCATTTTAGATGATTAACTCAATAATTATGATGACGTGGCGATGATGTGGCGAGGTTGATTATCGGCACCGTGTGATTGTGACACGTGTCACGAGATGATTGGCTGATGATGACGTGACTGACACATGGCACGCTGACTCGACATGTGACTGATGTGGATGCCACATGGCTAACATGTGGATGACACATGGCGATGGCGATTGTCGGTAGCATGTGATGATGACACGTGGCACGACGCATGTTAGCATGATCGGCTGTGATGTTGACACGTGGCAGGCACACGTTAGCATCCGGCGCATTTTAACAAAATCCCTCTGATTGGTCCACGTGGCCCGATGCACGTTAGCAAAGATTCGGCACATGTTAGCGGTCGCGACGCAGGCTGCGCGTCCTGACGTGGCAAATGACCATTTTGTTCTTTTTTGTCATTTTTAACTGTTTTGGCCCCGAATTACCCCTAGAGAGTCCTGAAACTTTATTTATCTACAAAATAACACAAACATATCAAAATATTCACAAAACTCAAGAATCTATACCAAACATTAGGTCAAATGAGTGGGAAATAGTGATATAATTACCACTCATCAATAATGCATATATTTAAGATATTTGTATTTAATTATTTAATTATATAAATGTTATATGATTAAATTAATTAATGTAACAAATATCTTAAGTCATGATTTGCTTTATTAAAGTAAGCAAATGGCATTATATATTTGGTAACACTTGGTTAAATGTATTAAATGGTTTAATGATGAAATACAAAAAGTTTTTATTTCATTTTGATTTAATTAATTGAAACTAAAAATGATAAAATATCATGATATTTTTTCTCACAAGTTTCGGCCAAGTAGGAGTGTTAACAAAAGTGTTTTGTTTTCATTTCATTTACACAACAACAAGTTACCAAAAATATAACAAAGAGAGTTGAGAGCATAGTTGAAGAACAAGAATAAAAGCTTGAAAAATAATTGGATTTTGTAAGATTTTCTTATATTTTTCAACTAAGAAATTATTTCTATCATGCTTAGCTTCAACATGTGTTGCTAGGATGTTGTCTCTATTCTTTTAGTTTGTGATTTAATGGTTGTGAACTTGTTTGAAAGATGAAAGCATGTTTGTTAACAAAGATTGCATGAAATTAGTTCAATAGCACACTTTTGGCCATTTGATGATGATGTTGTCATTCTAGAGTTTCTTAGCCACTCATAGATGACTTAGAATTATTCTTGAGTTGTTTCATGGTGGTGAGACTTGTTTGGTGTGGTAATGATTGGATTAAAGAATTGAATCTGATTAATTTGGTTTAATTTGTCAATTTATCGAAATTATAAAATTAGGATTCATAACCCTTTCCAAATTTGGGGTTTTTCATATATGTGATGTAATTTGATGTATATAGGATGTATGTTAAATTTGGGATTGATCGGATTCGATCTTGACATGTTTTTAACTAAAAAGGACCAAATTGCAAATCCTAGAAAATCGGAGGTGCTCTCGGCAATTTCCAAAAATTAGGGATTATTGTTGGAATTTGTATTTTAATGTATTAGACATGTATAAATCATTTTGGGATTGATTTGGAATCACTTAAATATGTATTTGACAATTGGATGTCTATTCAGTGAGGCCTTTGTACTCAGAATAGTTTGATGAGGTTTGGTATCTCTGTTTGCCCGCGTTGTATTCTCCGTGGTTGTTCAAGTGAGGACATTGATCATCTTTTCTTCCAGTGCTTCTTCTCTTCGAGGGTCTGGTCGTCTGTGCTAGCTATGTGTGGGTTAGTTTGGAGATGCCGGGATTGGCCTCAGATTGTTGAGTGGTTGTGTCAGTTTATTAATGCCTCTTTACGTCATTTTCTTGTTCGTCTGTCTTTTGCAGCGTCAGTCTACCATATTTGGAGGGAGAGGAATGCTCGCACTCATGATATGCCTCTTCGGCATGTTTCTGTTCTTCTTAGTGACATTGTTTTTGATGTTCGGAATCGTGCTAGCTTTTTACGGAATGTGAAACCATCTTATGATAATAAATGGCTTCACCTATCCTGGCACTTGCCCGATGACATCATCTGTTGATCTTTTGCTTGTAGCCTTTCGGCTTATCTTCTAGGAGGGCTTGTCCTCTCTAGTTGCCAGGGGTATGCCCCTTTGCTCGTGTATAGTTTTCTTTTGGTTATAATACTTGCTTTATCCAAAAAAATGCAAATTTAGGGGTCAATTTGGCAATTAAAGGAAATTTGATTTCTTGGGTTAAAATTTCAGATTTTAAGTATTGGATAATTAAATAAATAATTTTATTTAATTGATCCAAGAAAATATTTTGAAATCTGAAAATTCTGATTTTCTACATTCCGCTGCGCTAACCCGGTAATTCTCTATAAAACCCCAACAAAATGGTATATGAGCGAGTCTGATTCTGGACACTCGATATGATTATGCCTTTAAAAATCAATGTTAATTTAGCCCATACAACCCATCCACAAAGCCCACACGCCTAAGCCTTCCCAAATAAAAAATCCCATGCAAAACACATGTTAAAATCCCCTCAAATCACCTTCCAATTTAACAAGATATGAAATCCCATCCTCACCAAATTTAGAGATTTTGTTCCCTAAATAAATAAAGAAAATATCTCCTATATTTATTGGATTTATTTCCTTGCTTAGGAGATCACTTAACATTATAAAAATGAGACTAAACCAAAAACCATATGGGACACTTTCTAAGCTTCGCACGGCAAACCCACTTCTGAAACACACACACACGGCAACCAAAGCCACAGAAAGCTTACACACACACACGACAACCAAAGCTACACAAGAAATAAAAAAAAACAAACCTTTGAGACCATAACGTGAAGCCACAAGCCACCTGAACGTGAACCACACACTTAGACGTGAACAAATCAAACCAATAAACAACCCTTCAGCCGACAAAACCAGCCAACTCATCAACAAAAACACCCATGACCGACAGCCCACCAAAGAAATAAACAAAACCAGCAAACCTTACCCTCACCGAAACAAACAAGCATCACAAAGAATAAAACAACAAACCTTAAGCCTACCACCAACGCACAAACAGCACCCCCACAACCAGCGCACAAACAACAAACCTTCAGCCCACCACCAACGCACAAATAGCACCCCTACAACTAGCGCACAAACTAACAAACCTTAAGCCCAACACCAACGCACAAACAAATAACCCCTAAACCACCCAAAAATCAGCCCCCTGTACCAGTGAAACAGTGACCGAAAATAACCCAAAAAATAGCCCCTAAACCAGTGAAACCAGAGTCCGAAAATAACCCAAAAACAACCCCTGAACCAGTAAAACCGTGACCGAACATAACCCAAAAATAGCGGCCAAAACAGTAGCCCAATCACCAAAAAACAGCAGCCAAACAACCAAAAACAGCATCCTAAAAATGACCAAAAATAGCAGCCCAAATAACCAGCCAAACCGTGAACTAGAAGCACAAAAATAGCGAAGTAGAAACAGCAAAATAGTGAGCAGAAACAGTAAACAGCGAACCAACTTCAATCCTTTTGGCGACAGCTTAACGCACTTCCGAGGAAACGACTTGAAAGGTAAGACCTGAGGGCACCCTTACTATATTCACTTTGTTGTTCTGGACGCGGCATGCCTGGTTGGACGTGAAATATGTCCAGCCGGGTATACGAAGTCCCACATTAAAGACGGCCAAATTTCTGGTCACATATTTCTTTGAAGTTCCGTTATTTATTTATTTATTTATTTATTCATCGTTATTTTCTTATCCAGCATTTAATTTTTTATCTTTATTTATTATTTCCAATTTACTTTATTGTTTATCTTTATTTATTATTTCGCATTTATTTTATTGTTTATCTTTATTTATTATTCCGCATTTAGTTTCGTTATTTATCTTTTTGTCTATTTACTTTTATTTTATCATTCTCTTTTACTTTTGTTTATGTTTTTCTATATTATTTCACATTTACTTTCATGTTAGTTTACATTGTGTTAATGATTATGTGTGTTATCCTTTGCGGTATATCGGATGGAAACCCAGACATAAATTCCGTAGCCGAATCCGAATAGACGGTAGTGCGGTTTGTACTTGGGATACAACTCCACGTACCGCTCGGGAAATACTCATATATGCGTGTTTATGTCATTGTTGGTGCCTTTTTTATAAGAACGTTCGAACGCGTTTTCGAACATAACTCGAACGCAAGCATTCTACCTCACTCCGATCGAACGCATTTTCGAACGTTACACGAACGTGAATTCTTTAGAACAATTCGTTCAAACTTGTTTATGAATGCTACACGAACGCACACACACTGAACAACCTCTTTCTTTATATTTATGCATTTTCGCCTCTTTAGTTATTTATTTTGCATTGTGCGCTTAATTATTTGCATTTATTATTAATGTTTTTTTATTGTTCTTATAATTTACATTATCGTACTTCTTTATTTAATATGCTTTTAGAACTATGTATTTGCTTTTATTTACATTCATATTTATGGGTGTGCAAATTTGTGTGTTTATTTAAAGTATCTTGCGTGTGCTGCATAAGACTTGGTTATATCATTGTGTGAACCCGTCTATTATAATGGCATAAGTAAGGGACCATTCTAAACCCAATGGTTTGAGGTCTTCCTTTGCGAGGGGTGAGAGCGGCCTTAAATCATTTCCCAGTTCACACTAGGTGGCGACTTCTTTATTCTCCAGTTTAGTCCCCCGCGGGCTACTCCGTACTATCTATGGGTTGCGAGCCCAACAATGTCATGGTCGCCGAGCATCATAGGCATAGCGGTAAACCCCGCTTCACTCCTACAAATGGCGACTCCACTGGGATAGAGAATCGGCCCCGAAACAATGCCTTGTAGTGTCTGTGGCTTTGGCTTTGATTACCCAAGTCTCATATATTTTACATACCCTTCTTACCCCGATGGCGTTATGTATCGTGAAGTTGCATTCACTCAAGGCGGTAGATCGTTATATGGGGTCATCACTCGTTGGCACGTACTCTAGGATATAAAAAAGGTGTGCTCACTTGGTCGCTCGAACCCTTGAGTGGGGAGACCTAGTTGTGAGCAACCCTTTCGCCGGTGGGAGCCTTTATCCATACCCTTATAAGCCCACATATGAACCATAGTTATATGTCCTATAGAAGCTACCTCTATGCTTGTGTTTGGGACCATTATCATTTGAATCCATTTAGACCTCTTGTTAAAGGATGCGAATCGGGTCACTTAAACTGGGACGAGTTTGTATCTTATGATGATTGGGCCAAAAGTTTTCAAAATGACGTTGGGCCACCTATCATTTGAAGTTATTTAGCCACCTTATCGCAAAATTGTAAACCTATTGGGCCTTTTCAACTATGACAAGTTTGCACCTCGCGATAATCTGATTGAATGCTTTAAAATGATAACTGGCCAACTTGTATGAAAACCTTGATGGGCTTAGAAGGTCCAAACATGATCCGAATATGCCAAACGCATGAGTCTGATATCTGCACTGGCTTTCATCTAGGAAGGGTACGCCTTGTTATGGCATATTTGTATACTTTTGGATATCTCCGAGTCCATCCCCACAACCATGATTACCAAGGGCCCAATTCGTTGTTTCTAGACAATGTCACGATCCCCATAATAGGCTTAGTCAATATTGTAAATGGGCGGTCTTTGTCTATTACTGATGAAAAATGACTGAGGTAGCCAAGGTTCACCCTTGTAGGGTAGGAGAGAACGGTTTTGTGTACCCCACATTGGTGCATAAAATAAGCCATACCTAGGGCATAAATGGACTTACCACGAGTCTGGGAGGAATAAGGTCGGAAGGATATATGCTGTTTTGATAACCACATGCATCTCATGCTTCGCATGCATACACGCACTCGCTCCTACAACGTTGCAAATGCTGGCGGAAAGTGGATGACTGAAATCTGGGGAGATGCGGTTGCGATTTGGGAGTGGCGACTCTCTGGATACGGTTGCAGTGGGAATATGCGAGATTCCCTTACCCAATGGGAGACTTGTGTTAAATGACTGCTATTTTGTGCCGGGATGTGTGGCGAATATTATTATGTCTCTTTTTGTATTATTTATTGAAGGATATAATGTAAATATTAAGAATTGTTCTTTATATTTATATGATAGAAATAATATTCAGATCTTTTGTAGTCCAAATGAGCATGGTCATTACATATTTCGTACCTCACAAGATATCTTTAATACTGGAATTAATAAACGTAAATAATCTGATATAAATAATATTGAACTGTGGCATATGAGGTTAGGTCATATAGGCGTGAAACGCCTAACCCAATTGGTTAAGAATGGTTTGATACATGATCTCACCATTGAACCTTATCCAATTTGTGAATCTTGCATTCATGGTAAAATGACCAAAGCCCCATTTTCGGGTGTTGGACACCGAGCCACTGACTTATTGGAACTCGTACATTCTGATGTATGTAGTCCTATGAGTCAGACTACACACAGTGGTTTTTCATACTTCATCACCTTTACCGATGATGTGTCACGGTACGGTTATAAATTAAATGCTTTCGATCTGATCGAGGCGGTGAATATATGAGTGGAGAGTTCACTGATTATTTAAAGGAGAATGGGATTCTCGCTCAATATACTCCTCCGGGCACTCCGCAACACAATGGAATGTCAGAGTGGAGAAATCGAACTTTATTAGATAAGGTCCGATTGATGTTGAGTTATAAATATTTACCCTATTACTTATGAGGTTATGCTATTTTAACTGCCGCTCATCTCCTGAATACGATTCCTTCCAAAGTTGTTCCTACGACACCGTATGAGATATAGACCGGTAGGAAACAAAATCTTAGTTATGTTAAGATTTGGGGGTGTCCTGCATACGTCAGGATGCCTCAGCAGAATAAGCTTTTGCCTCGAGGGCAGAAGTTTAGGTTTATTGGATATTCTTCAAATGCGAAAGGATATTTATTCTATGATGCCGAACATCAAAATGTGTTCATAGCTCGCTTCGCAAACTTTCTAGAAATAGAATTTTTGTCTGAAGGTGGTGATCATAGACAGGTTGGAGTTGATGAAGTACAATCTGACACCAATAAACCAATGGAGGAACCTGAAGTTCAAGAAGATGAATAACCTTCAACACACACACTCCGTAAGATGCAAAGGGTATCTAGACCTCCTGAACACTTGTATTTGATATAAGAAAAGAGTCTCGATGTTCTCTTAGTTGAAGAGACTGGCCCTTTTACATATAGAGTATCGATGTTGGACATCGACTCCGTGATGTGGCAAGACGCCATGAAATCCGAGATGGACTCAATACATGAGAATCAAGTTTGGATTTTGGTTCCGCTTCCTGAAGGAATTGTTCCTATCGATTGTAAATGGATTTACAAAAGGAAGCGAGGGCCGATGGAAAGGTTGAAACCTTTAAGGCCGGAATGGTAGCTAAAGGTTACTAGCAGCGACCTGGTGTCGACTACGATGAAACTTTTTCGCTAGTTGCAATGCTAAAGTCTATAAGGATTTTATTTTCTATTGCCGCTTACCATGATTATGAGATTTGGCAAATGGATGTCAAAACGGCTTTTCTAAATGGGTTTCTTGATGAAAAAATCTATATATTACAGCCGGAGGGTTTGCATCAAGCAAGAACTTGGGCATTGTATGCTTGCTGAAGAAGTCCATTTCTGGACTTAAACAGGCCACGAAGTTGGAATTCTGGATTCGACAAGATAATCAAATTGTATGGTTTTCTCAAGAATTCAGAAGAATCCTATGTGTATAAGAAGGCCAGTAGGAGTATGGTGGTATTTTTAATTCTCTATGTTGACGACATCCTTATCATTGGGAATGATATCGGGATGATGCAAGGCGTTAAAGCATACCTCTGTAAGAATTTCTCCATGAAGGACCTAGGCGAAGCTTCTTATGTCTTATGCAAAAAAACTCTATAGAGATAGAGAAATGAGGCTTATTGGGTTATCCCAATCAACGTACATAGATAAGATCTTATAACGGTATAATTTTCGTAACAATAAGACAACAAACATACCATTCAGATATGGCTTACATCTTTCGAAGAAGATGTGTCCATAAACAGAAGATAAGAATATTAAAATGCCTAATCAGCCTTATGCTTCGTGTTTGGGCAGCATCATGTATGCTATGTTATGTACTAGGCCTGATATCAGCTTCACAGTTAGTGTGACCAGTAGATATCAGTCCAATCCAGGAAATGACCATTGGAATCCTCAAGTATCTTAAAGATACTAAGGATAAATTTATAATTTATGGAGGAAACGAACTACAAGTTAATGGGTATACAGATTTCGATTTCCAATCG
Source organism: Zanthoxylum bungeanum (assembly GCA_019454045.1). Classification (NCBI taxonomy): domain Eukaryota; kingdom Viridiplantae; phylum Streptophyta; class Magnoliopsida; order Sapindales; family Rutaceae; genus Zanthoxylum; species Zanthoxylum bungeanum. The sequence goes on along the minus strand of SKCR01027144.1, from coordinate 7,496 downwards.
GATCCTGATGATAGAAAGTTTGCATCAGGATTCATGTTTACCCATAATGAAGGTGCAGTTTGTTGAAAGAGTTCCAAACAAGGGTCGACAGCAGATTCCATCATAGAGGCGGAATATATGGTAGCTTCTAAAGCTGCAAAGGAAGCTGTATGGGTTAGGAACTTTATCACAGAATTGAGAGTAGTCCCAAGTATCGAGAATCTGATTCCGTTATAATGTGATAATACTAGAGCCATTACGCAAGCAAAAGAACAAAAGGCGTATCAGAAGTCAAAGCATGTGGAACGAAAGTACCACATCATTCGAGAGATTGTGTCGCAATGGGACATTTTCGTGTGCAAGGGACCGCTTACCAAGGCTATACCTCCGAAGTTATTTGATAAACATATGAAGTCGATGGGTATTAGATACAATCGATATTGGCACTAGAGCAAGTGGGAGATTTTGTTAGGATTGGTGCTATGAGCGCCAATTTTATTATGTATTTCCCTGTAAATACTAATGTAACATTTTATTATGAATAAAATAAATAGTTTCTTTTATGTAACATCCCATTTAATATGGTAAAGACGTAACAGACCTTATAATAAATAGTTATGATATTGTTGCAAAAGCGTCACAACTGACATTGAGTTGTATCATGACGCTGTCATTCTTAGTCTGTTCCTGGTCGAGGTTTACACTACTTGGTCAGTAAAGTAAACCCGTTGAGACTGGTATATGTCGTATATTAGAATCTTGGATTCTGATGGTTTCTCAATGAACCATGAGTCTTGGGACTCGTATAGACGTGTAGGTGTTTATAGCGGATAAACACTGAACAACTTACCAAAAATTCTTAATGGATGATACACCAACGTCAATAAGAATCTTCTCGGGTTGAGTGAGCATAGTGAATCTTTGACTTGAGATACCACTGTAGATATATGAGTTATCCTTCACACTTAGATGGCAGTCATATCACCGATCTATTTAGATTAGACCTCCGCTTGTTCGTTGGGTATGGACTGATGCTCAGGATATCTTGTGTGTATCAAGAAATGATTCATCAGTTCTGTGTACAGAGCATATGTATTCAATATGGAATTAGCAATCTATTAAATCCATGGGCCCGTGGTACACTGTAGAAATTCGTTCTAAGTGTTATTTAGGGATTGTTAATAGAAACATTGACGTGATTATATCTATTGAGATTTGACATTTATATCTATATCTCTGGAATAATCCGGATACCTGTGATGGAGGGATTTTACGTATGCAATGACCTCGACTTGTATGGTTCTGAGAGTTTAACTGTGTTTGTCATAATTTACGGGTAGATTATGGACACGAAATTGGATATCGTGACCGATATGCCTGAACCTAGAGAGTCTCACTAGTGAAATATATCGTAGAGCACTAGGGCAACTTTTATGAATAATACTGATTATTTGTAAGTCGTTTAACGGTTAAATGAAAAATACATGCGAATGGACCTAATGGTCATTTTCTTAATTAATGTGTATTTATATTTAATATTTGATTTTATTAAATACACATAATAAAATGTTAAATTGTGATTTTTGACATATATGATTGATATATGTATTTTGATTATTTAATGTAAATATAATACATATATTTAAGATATTTATATTTAATTATTTAATTATATAAATGTTATATGATTAAATTAATTAAAGTAAATAATATCTTAAGTCATGATTTGCTTTATTAAAGTAAGCAAATGGAATTATATAATTGGTAACACTTGGTTAAATGCATTAAATGGTTTAATGATGAAATACCGAAAGTTTGTATTTTATTTTGATTTAATTAATTGAAACTAAAAATGAAATAATATCATGATATTTTTTCTCACAAGTTTCGACCAAGTGGGAGTGTTTAATAAAAGTTTTTTGTTTTCATTTCATTTACACAACAAGAAGTTACCAAAAACTTAACAAAGAGAGTTGAGGGCATAGTTGAAGAACAAGAAGAAAAACTTGAAAAATAATTGGATTTTGTAAGTTTTTAGTAAACTTTTCAACTAAGAAATTGTTTCTATCATGCTTAACTTCAATATGTGTTGCTAGGATATTGTCTCTACTCTTTTAGTTTGTGATTTAATGGTTGTGAACTTGTTTGAAAGATGAAAGCATGTATGTTAACAAAGATTGCATGAAATTAATTCATTAGCACTCTTTTGGCTATTTGATGGTGATGTTGCCATTCTAGAGTTGCTTAGCCACTCATAGATGACCTATAATTGTTTTTGAGTTGTTTCATGGTTGTGAGACTTGTTTGGTGTGGTAAGGATTGGATTCAAGAATTGAATTTGATTAATTTGGTTTAATTTGTCAATATATGGAAATTGTAAAATTAGGGTTCATAACCCTTTCCAAATTTGGGGCTTTTCATATATGTGATGTAATTTGATGTATATATGATATATGTTAAATTTGGGATTGATTGGATTTGATCTTGACATGTTTTGAACTAAAAATGATCAAATTATAAATCCTAGAAAATCTGGGGTGCTCTCGGCAATTTCCAAAAATTGGGGATTTTTGTTGCAATTTATATTTTCATATATTAGATATGTATAAATCATTTTGGGATTGATTTGGAATCACTTAAATATGTATTTGACAATTTATGGGCCAAAATGATCAAAATGCAAAGTTATGGGTCAATTCGGCAATTTAAGGAAATTTGATTTCTGGGTTAAAATTTCAGATTTTAAGTATTGGGTAATTAAATAAATAAGTTTATTTAATTGATCCAAGAAAAAATTTTGAAATCGGAAAATTCTGATTTTTCGCGTTCCGCTGCGCTAAACTGGTAGTTCCCTATAAAACCCCAACAGTTCAAGTATGTATGTGCTCAAGAAATGAATTTTCGGACATTCGATAAATTTCTCGTAGTTTCGATACAAAATTCATTCCAAGATTTAAATCCGGACAACCCAAATTCGCACCTTGTATGCCCTAGAGTTTGGAGTAGCTCAATTGGCAATGATAGTGTTAGTAACATGCATTGTAAGAAGTGTCTTGATAGTGCTAGCATAGAATGAAGTCTTTTGTGTATGAATGAGATGTGGGATTGTATATTGAGAAATGATGATACTTGAATAAATGAGTTGTGTTTGGTTTGGTGATATAAAATGGTTTATGGCAAGTTGAGTGGGAGTTTAGATAGAAATATTGGAATTGCTTAGGCTTAGTCATTGAAGAAGTGAAGAATAGCCCTGAAATAGGGCGAGCATCGCGACACCAATGGGCTTGTGTCGCGACGTGAAACAAGGAAAGACTATATGCCTCGATTCTGGATACATGGGCGTCACGACGCTCAACACTTGGTGTCGCGACGCGGATCATAAGCTTGCTCCCTACCTCGGGTCTGATTATGTGAGCATCGCGAGGCTTAACACCCAGCGTCGCGACGCATAACAAGAAAATGCTTCTACCTCATGTCTGAACCAGTGGGAGTCGCGAAGTACAAACTCTGACGTCGCGACGCGTTGCCTTTTTCTTGAATCAAATTTAGCCATTTCATTTTCAACTTAGGATTTTAGAGGCCCTTAGGGCCTCATATCGGCACATGTATACGTATTACACCTTGTCACAAGCATGATACATCATGTAGAGATAACAGTTAGTTGAATTGAGAAGCTTAGTCAAGTTCCGAAACATAATTCACGACTTATGTGCTAACCAAGTCTATTGATTTTAGATTATCGTCATGAATCACAATTCTCTTCGATGAAAGGAGAAATACCAGCCAGATTCCAAATCTATGAGTTGATCCCTTTTCTCAAATTGTATTTACTTATATGTTTTTGAATTGAAACTTACTTGTCCGCATTTAGGGCATTCGCAAAGATTAATTCCAAATGGCTTATGAATTAAAAAAATGTTTTGAGATATGTTTTAGAAATGGATGATTTTTAAAGGAGGATTTCATTGTATTGGAGGCATGGGGAAAAACCCACCTCAGATGTAACTTCGCACAGATACTGGAATTGACGGATAAAACATGTGCACATGTAGAGAATGACTATGGAACAGCGATACATGATGCCCATAGATCCTAGATTTCAGGGGTGGAGGGACAACGATATGTAACGCCCATAGACCCTAGATTCAGAGATAGGATAGTGGCATGCATTAGGGGACGTCGATACGTAATGCCCCAATGGCATGGATTTGCACACCTGACTCCAGTTCAGTGGCTTGGGGACGGTGATATCCAAGACCACTAATTTAGGCGTATGAGGGACGACGATACGTAACGCTCCCATGCATAAGGTTTTCTACAGATACTCATAGACATGGTTTTGTAAAAGAGCTTTTACGAGAAACAGTCTTATGAGAAATTTAGAGTTTTACAGAAATAAAGGTTTCTAGAAATTTTTTTTTTTTTGGATAAGGTAAGTATTATAACCAAAAGAAAACTATACAAAGAGCAAATGGGCATACCCCAGGCAACTAGAGAGGACAAGCCCTCCTAGAAGAAAAGCCGAAAGGCTACAAGAAAAGATCAACAAAAGATGTCATCGGGCAAGTGCCACGAAAGGTGAAGCCATTTATTGTCATAAGATGGTTTCACCTTGCGTAAAAAGCTAGCACGATTCCGAACATCAAAAACAATATCAAATAGAAGAGCAGAAACAGGCCGAAGAGGCATATCATGAGTGCGAGCATTCCTCTCCCTCCAAATATGGTAGACTGACGCTGCAAAGGACAGACGAACTAATAGGTGACATAAAGAAGCATCGGTGAACTGACATAACCACTCAACAGTCTGACGCCAATCCCGACGTCTCCAGTCTAACCCACACATAGCCAGAACAGACGACCAGACCCTCAAAGAGAAAAGACAGCTTTCTTGAAAGATTTCAATTTTAGAACAAATGAATGTTTGTAAAATATTTCATTTTTCATTTTTAAAACAGTCCACTCACTACATCGTTCAAACGATCTAACCCCCCCCCCACTCCTAGTATTTATGTTTTCCAAGTTTACCCGGAGAACGAGTTCGAGAGAATGGATACTGATGGCAGTCACTAGGGTGTTTAGTCCACCAAGTCGTGTACAGAGTTTCAGCACAATCAGTGTCAAGTAAATTTATATGTAAGATATTAGAAGTGTATGAGTCTTGTAATGAGTTACAAGTGTTTATGAACCAAGTTGTATAGATGAATAATATTGAGTATACAATTATGAGTTTTGAGTGGCATTTCATGTTTACGAGTTGGGCAACGATCCCTATACATGAGTTGTATTTCAAATGAGTTTGGCAGAGTTGATCATAGTTAGAAAGTCAGAGGCTTAGGGGGATAGGACGGCTTATCCCCTACTGGTAGAATTCTAAAAGGGAATGTTACAAAGATGGTATCAGAGCATGGTCTAGGGAGTCGGTGGCTGCAGTGGGTAGAGTGATGGGGTCTTCCATACGTAGTATACCCGAAGTACTAGTATGCGAGGCACTACCTCTCCAATATCTGATCCTCGAGTACATCCTCAAGCCCTATAGATAAGTTAGTAAGAATTCCCAACTGTTTGAAACCTTTTCCTAATAAAAGTAACTATAATCCTTATTCTCGCTAAAGAATCCTTCGGTAATTATCCTGAATTATTACCAAAAGCTCAGAAGAAGCTATGAGAATAGATAGTTTTCTGACGCCTCTTTACGCCATCTTCTAGTTCGGCTGTCTTTTGCCACGTTAGTTTACCATTTATGGAGGGAGAGGAATGCCCGCACTCATGATGCGCCTCTTCAGCCTGTTTCTGTCCTGCTTAGTATATTGTTTTTGATGTTCGGAATCGTGCTGGCTTTTTACGGAAGGTGAATCCATCTTATGACAATAAATGGCTTCACCTATCCTGGCACTTGCCCGATGACATTTTCTGTTGATCTTCTTTTGCTTGTAGCCTTTCGGCTTTTCTTCTAGGAGGGCCTGTCCTCTCTAGTAGTCTGGGGTATGCCCCTTTGCTCTTGTATAGTTTTCTTTTGGTTATATACTTACTTTATCAAAAAAAAAAAAGTCTTTCTATTACGAATAGAAAGATTAAAATTCATAATGGTTATGAATAAATCATTCATTAGAGAATTAGTGGTACTTAAGGTAAAAATAATTAGTGAGGCATAACAGACATTATGACCCGGCTCTAATTACGAGATACTCATGAAGGGTTAATCCGTATGTAGTGACTATATCGATGGACACCGGTGTGGTTCGGCTTAATATACTATATGCGGAAATGAGAGTGCAGCTTTGAGTTTTTAATGGAATAACCTGGAGTTAATAATTCAGAATATTTAATTAAGAGCTTAATTAATATTTCGAGATTATTAGAGCTCAGAATCATAGGTCCATTTGGTCCCCGTACTAGCTCAATATACTGTAGTGGATTTAGTATAATTGGATAGTCCAATTATATACTCACATATTTATAAATATTATTAATATGATTAATAATATTAATTTGTCACACTTGAAACTATATATTAAAAGCTAATATATGGTTTTAATAATTATATGATAATTATTGAATGCATAAAATTAAATATATATATATATAATTTAATTTAATTAGGCCAAATCTGGAATTTCAATCTTGGGTTTTGGAAACCCTAGGTGAGTTATGCTAGGTTGCAAAACTCTTGCATTAAACCTGGAAACCCTTAGTGAGTTATGCTAGGTGGCATAACTCTTGAATTTAATTTGGAAGTTACAAATTTTAAAGGCATTAAACTTTTTATTTTTGCAGCATCTTTTCCATTATGGTAATTGAATTAAATATTACAAAAATTAATAAAAATATTTGCCTATGGCCGAAACATGCATATGATGGAAGGGGAAAATGTTTTGCTTTTTGAAAATAAAATAACCCTAAGTATAAAAAGAAAAATATATATTTCTTTTGGATAGACTTTTCATTCTAACCCTAGCCTCCATCTTCTTCTTCTTCATTCTCTCTCCAAAGTTGAGAAAAACCTAAAGAAAGAACAAGAAGAAAAACAAACAAAATACTTGTGTGACGTTGATCTCTAAATAGTTTAGGGAGTAATATTGTGAGTCTAGCCCACACTAATTTCCATTGGTAACGAGATATAGCTCGGAAGACTTTATGGTGTCGAAGAAATAATCATCTTCATCTTCATCTTCTTCTAGTTTGGTACTCGGTAGTGAGGCTTATTTTGCTCACTGCAGCAAATAGTTTTATGAAAACGAAACTCGGTTTGGTTTTATTTTAATCCAGATTTTTGGTTGTACATATATGGGTGTTTTGGGACTGTGCTGGGACTGTTTTCAAGTGAAAAATCAGAACTAAAACACAGCCACTGATTACACCCAAAAAGTACTCGCGATTATTGCAGTATAGTTAGAGTGTCGATTCTTCAGAGAGATGATTATAAGGAACTAATTTACTTAAACAAAAACGTTAGCAATAACTTAATGAAAATATATAATTGAATTGGTGATGTAAAATAAATATTATGAAAATATG